>JAAAKM020001870.1:0-14095 GCA_010016025.2 Alatinidae sp. Z8VKAUB7J3 | reverse complement strand
ATCTACTTAGTGAAGAAAATATCATCCTTTGAAGTTTCCATGGCACCAGAAGTCGCCTTTTTATTCTCTACAACTTTTGGCAATCACCCACATTCCAATAGACGCTCATGCGAAAGCCATCTCTACCGCGTTACTGCCATGATTTGACGTATTCTATCAATACCACGCTACCCTGACACAACTGTGGCTCATGTCCATTTCTATCATCTTACATTCATTATTCTCTTAAGTTTATAAACATTAACAGCTTTCAGTCACTATATGAACCTCGCTTATGCCGACAACTCTCTATACAAAAAGATCGAAGCACGGCACGCATTGCAGACTGCCATCTTACTTCTTCATGCTTGTACTTCCAGAATCCGCAAAATCAAAAGGAGATCCTTGTCTTCCAACGCCTCTGTTTACGTTCTTGATAAATGCATGAAAGCAGAATCTGTGTACTGTTTCGGGGCCTCCGACAGTTTCTGCAAATACATTTAACTCTGTAAACAACCAGTTTCTTGTAACAGTGCAAATGTACTTTCCTACTTGTCTTCAACCCAAAAGTAAAACAAGAAGCGGTAGAACCGTTCGACAGTTCTGGCGCACGATTTGTTGATAATTTCAAGCGTAATATATCTGCAATTATCCGGTTTTGCATTATCAAGCTTGTTTGATAAATTATTGATAGACAATAAAGTAACGTGACGTCTTCAATTAAATGCAGTAATAAATCTTAAGAGCCAAATAGTAATCATATTCTCTCAAAAGCGTTTACCTTAGGTTATGCCACTGCTTGTCTACAGGTTGCAAAAGCGGTATTATTCGACATACAGCACAGCAAAAATAGCTTTTGTAAAAAGACCTCAGCTTAAGTATATGCTTGGAAGTCAGGCATCAGTTTATTCCATGACCCAATTTTTGTGATTTTTTACTTTGTGCTTTGATAGTTGCCAAATGTCAATCGTAACTTTCCTCCAGAAAGCGATTGACCGCTCTTCCATTGTTAGCTTACCATTAGATCAAGCATAGGTCAAGACGTTAAAGGGTTTTGAACATCATTATTCTCGCCGACGACATAGACGAAAACAGGTTATAGTCGGTGATTTAAACTCATGGAATATGTTATAGAAACTGATTTTAAAGTGTTTCTTGATTCCATCTTTCTTACGAATCATGATGGGTGCTCCATCTCAGCACTTAGAAATAATTGTTGGGGTTCCAATACACAATCCGTAAGCTCCCCAGTATAATATTTATGAGATATTCCATGTCAAATTTACTTGTAGTAATATCAGAAATAACTTCGTTAACATCGCTCCTTTGAAGACCCTTGCAACAATTGACATGTTGGCTGTATTCCTTCTTTGTCTTCCTGTAAGAAGATTGTCCCAGGAGATAGAATTTTTGAACGCACTATTATTTATAGAGTTTCTATTTATTAATATTAATTTCAAAATTAAGAAAGAACAGGTACTACACAAGTGTTAGAGGGGAGAAGCTAATGGATACGTTGGAAGCAATGTCCCATGATAGTCGCTCTTTACGACGCGCCTGCTGAAATGCCGCCTTTACTTTGTTAGGGGCACCTAAACATAGCATCTTTAAGACCCCGTGGTGTAAATTAATGGGCTTTGATCAGTGGGGCGGAGAAGACATGTCCCTCTATTTTTTGAAAAGGGGGAGATTATTCCCCCTGCTCTTTCGAAATCCTTTCGAAACTCTTTCGAAATCCTAAGAATGTTTGCTATGATCCTTATTCCATGTTTACAACAAGCACGCTTGTATAAGCAATAAGCATCAAGTTGAGCAACTTCAGTGTGGACCCAAAATTGAAATTGCTTGTAAAAAAAAAATTGTATATCTGTAGATAACGTTTCTCTTGTTTTGGAAGCCAAGGCTTTACTGAAGTATGCCACATTATATACCGACGACATTTTAGTGAGCGGTACGAGTAATCGCTAGTGTTGGAAAGAACTGTATTAGAATAAAGCGCATAATCGCAACAGAGATAGAATGTAACACTCATCTGAGCTTCGTTAATCTTAAATAAAAACCTAATTTAATAAGAATTGATATACAAGAGGTACAAGTGATACAACTGGAAAAGCTAATAATTTACAGGACATAATTTGTAATAAACGAAAACGAGATTTCAAAAACGAGGCTATAATGTGAAATACAAATAGTTAAAACAAGCAAGGTCATGCTACCCAGCTTCATCCACTACTATTTGTTGAGTAGATCTGAATGAACCAAACAGTCACAGACACATACACCAGTACACGTTCCTTTTATGTTAGTCATACTAGTCTTCTTTACCTTAAACTTTGATGATTTGGGGGACTTTGGCTAATCAAGCCTAAATTATTTTCTGGATGAATCAGAATATGGATATATTTAAATTCGTATCTTTTTTTCTCCTCCTGGCGTCCACACGCATTCAGCGCCGGTACTTTTGAATCCTCTCTCAAGAGCAAATCTACTTAAGGCCAATAATAGTTTGGATTTGTGTGAACGGTCGAATCCGGAAAACTTTGAACCTGATGACGTAAAAAAGTTGAAGTGGTGGGGTCGTCAGGCATTATCACTTTTGTTCCGCCAACTAAACTTTTATTTTCCCTTAGGGTAGGCCTATGCTGTAGATTTAGTTTATAAACCCTTTCTTTCAAAAAGGGAGAGTATGAGAGGCCGTAGATGATCAAGAAAGTATTGAACTTTGACACCCTTGGAGGGTCTGAATCTACGTGTTTACCACTGTACACTGCAACTATTTAAACAGCGACTCGATTTTTCACTCATCGTGATTTTCAAAAACCTGTATCTCATCATCACTCTAAAGTCTAAACGAAGTACTCAACCTTATTCGTCCTACTTTATTTTTGTCTTAAATCTAATATATTGACAGTAGTAGCAAGCAAAGGGCTTCGAGGGTTATCGGCTTAAAAAATTTTAAAAGAGAAATGGACTTTAAGTGCACATACGGGCTGGCTTTTGCATTGCTCACATGATAATAGTCATAGAACGATCCTGTATACATGAGTGAACCTGGATACGTGTGGACGGGCTAATTCCATTCGAATGCACTACTTTTGGACACGGGTATTGTTAAAACCAAATATAGTTTAGTATCTACAAAATTAAAAAATCCGGATAGGAGTAGGAAGGTTCTTCGATGCGGTTCTTATTAAAGTCTGCCCATGAGTAGAATAGATCTCTGAAACGTATTGTCATTCCAAGCCTTTGAGACGCCTGTGTTGTGGAGTGATCTTTGGTATATGCTCTCCTTTTAGCATTGAAGAAGTGCATTGATTTACCGTAATTGCAATTTGCAGTGTTATGAAATTTAGAGGTATGTCCACTTAAGCCTATTATGATTTACAGTGTTCGGTCATGGACAATTTACACAATTGTAAAGCGGCATGCCTTTGTTTACAGGCGTTTGTTTGCAATAAGCGAGAGAGCTATGCAATATTTAGTCTTGTAGGCTAATGCATTAGCGTGGGCTGCTTTTCTTAACTCTGCTAAGAGAGAATAATTGGAGCCTTTATTGTTGTTCTGAAACGTCTCAAAACGATTAATGGTGCCAAAGGAGCCAAGAGTAATGACGTTCATAAATTCTTCTTTAAACACTCTTCAAACCGAGATTCTTTTTGCAGAATAATCCAGCTGCTCATCCCAAATCAATATCTATTGCAAAAGGTATTGTAATTGAAGGTGATTCAGCACTTCGTACCTAACGATTTAATGCGCAAATCAGTAGAAGTCTTCGTTTTTTAAAACGTACACTCATTGACTTGTTCATCGTAGCATATTATCCCCCGCCCCAAGTTGGTGAAGCACAATTAGGTAAGATTATTCATATTATCCTGCTTAACTGCAACACATTTCGCACGTTGGAGGTGATTGTGTTGTCTTAAAGCACTTGCATCTGCCCTTTACATCTCGATTGTTTACATGGAAACTTTATTATCGGATATGAATGAAGGATAGTTTAGCCGGGGACGTATAGAGCCCTTAAAGTTTAGTCCAAACAATACTTTGAAGGACTCGTTTGCCCTTGCAAGAGCTTAAATGTGGATACCCTAATAAGTAGCATGTGAAGATAGGAAAGGGAAAATCATTGCCTTTATCCGAGTGAAAGCTCAGTTGAAGACGATAGAGGTACCATATTTCAGTTGGAGTTGTCGTACCCTACTTTAAAATGTGACAGCCCTACGAACGGTCTTGCTTCTATGCTCAAATTGAATCTAGTAGATTTTAAGCAGCTCGGTGCTGGTGCTAATGCCGTAGAGTGGTAAAACTAAATCAAAGTTTTGCACTTTCAATGATATTGCAGTAGGCCTACTAGACAAAAGCAGAATTGGATCTCTTCTAGCCCTACTCCTCTGAGTACTTCTTGAATAGGCTTTAATTCCGGTAAAAATGATCTAACTTTTGGAAATTAGCAAAAGACACGCAAAGGACTATTAATAATTCTCACATCAACTGACGAGTAAATATCTATTTATTCATAAAAATATGAACTCAATGCGCCTTGTCGGCGGAGAGACAACAGCAGTTCTAAAATAAGCTAAAGAAATAGTGCTCTATTGTACTTGCAAACAAATATCGCAGCTTTGAAAGTGATGTAGATGCATAAAAAAGTCTACTGATAACTTAATAGAAGGTACATATTTCATCTACAACCAATAACCATTTTCTGTCACTTACCTCCATAAATCTGAACGGGGACAAATACTAAAATACAAACAATAGTTACATTCAGTTCGAAAGTAGATTTGAGTATTGGCTTGATCACGAAGAGCGAATGAACATTTTGGTGTATCTGGTATTAGGAGATCTGTTCTTCACATTATCAAATGGAATTGATTGGATTGAAAAACGATAAAACAACGAAAGGCTGTTCATGTCTTTCACCTAAATTACCATATTTTATAAAGAATTTCTATACCCTTCACACGTATTCAATTATTTGTGATAATGGTGATTTTCAAGACGATAATCTTCTGTTCGTGAATTTTACAAATATCTTGAAAAATAAGGGGACATAGTGCTTAGAAGTACATATAGATTCAGGCTACCCAGTGCACATTTGGAGCAGACAGCGAAACTTTCCGTGTTCTGGATTGAGACCAAATCAACCCCTAAAACATTTGGGGCGAAGTTCACTCTTACTTAAAGTACACAGAGTTATATAGTACATATGGTTCGTTCATATCTTGTGAATTTGAAACTATACTGTCATTGGATAACCTTTTAATTAGAATGATCTAACTTATATCCATTATTATTGAAGGTTAACTTTTGGGACTATCTCGTGTGTCAAAGCAACCAATCTTCTCATTAGGGAGTTACTCCAAATTAAAGCAATATAACTATGTGCTACAAAACGTAGCTGATGAAATAGCTGTTGTATTACTGTAGGAAGGAGGTAGAAAAGTTTGGCTTGTGACTTTCAAGCTTTCGATCCCGCCTGTTGCCAGGCAAAGGTTACCCATGCCTGCTCTAGACAATCAACTCCGATAAAAAGTGGGCTCAAATCCAACAAGGCCATTCACTTCTGAAATCTAAGTAATTACCCTTATCGTTTAGAGCTGATATCTTATCTTTGATCTCGGAACTGCAAAACTTTTCATCACATACAATTACGTTATTTAAGCCCCTAGTAATCCCCAGACAAGGCTCAGTCTCTTGCCCTAACATCAAACGCTGGAGAATTCTAAAAGGATCCTTTAAGATTTATCGAAGCATTACAAGGTTTTTATCTGGCATTTATTTCGCCTTAATGGTAAATTATAAATGGCTAGAGATTCGTCAATGACTAATGGCAAAGTAAAAAGAGAATGTGTGGGATGGAGGAAGCCTATTTACTGTTGATTTGGAAAGACGAACAAAGGAGATAGAGAGAGAACGTTACAAAACCTCAGACGTAACTCTTTTTGTACCATCATTGCAACCAAGCACGTATCTAGGTCTTTATTCCTTGGATGGAAAATTTAGTTCTTGATTGAGTGGGCAAAAGTAAACCACGTAAAGCGAACAATAGAAAGTTTGTAATGCTCAGTAAATAAATGAATAGATGCCTACAACTGGGCCTTGATAAGATGTTTAACTATACCTTGGGATACTCTTGAGCAAGGATAAGAGCCTAAAAGTTCCTTGTGCCAACAGAGTCGGATTAAGCCTGCGGGAGGCCCCTCCTTTCCAACTCCTCAAAATGCATGCACCATAAAATATTTAGCTATATATTAATAGGGCAATTTTAAGTAGAAAATACTGAACAGGGGCTGATCTTCAGATTTGAAATGAATCCAGGTTGTTTTTTATGGAATTTATTTACACAGAGGGAATATTCAGTTAAGATCACTTGATATTCATAATAATGTAAAAATGTTTAATTCTTTAAAATTGAAATAGTGTATATCAGCAGAGCTGTCCCAAGGTTGGGAAAGTGTTGCGTACCGCCTTATCTATCATACGTTTGTACGGGAAAAGGCCTGTGCTAATACCTCCTTGCTTCTCGTCTGTGAAGACATTGGTAAATGGCACAAATGGACATAATTCATCATAATTGCTTGGAATCCCCTATTTGGGTTGCGAGTTCGGGTTTTGGGAATCACTGATTTAAACAGTGGCAGCATAGTTTTTATGAACGTACAATAAACGATAACAGTTTTAGATTTCAGCTGTAGAGTTAATCACAATCTTGCACAAAATGAATCTGTGTAAACTGTCTTATAAGCCCCGTTGATATCAGTAAAGAAGCTCGTTTACCGTGGGCAGCAATTATGGGCATTCTTTTAAAGGGGGCGGTACTACCTCTTTAACTTTATTTATAGAAACAATACCAAAGAACCGACAGTACTAGATCGATTAGAGGGGCGGAATGGGCTGAAATAATTTCACAAGGTGGTGCGGTCACATTCTAAGTTGCTTTTCTAAGGACTCAACAAGGGCATTCCCCCACAGACGCCACTAATACTTAAGGAGTGACGCAGCAGATGCAATCACTACAGTAGATAAATAAATCAGTGTTTGTTAAAACATTTCTGTTCTTCTATCCAATTTCTTGATGAATCTAAACTTAGATACAAAAGGAACTAAACAATGTTGTTACTTGCCTGCAGTTCAGACTGGTTCAGAAGTTAGATAAGAAATTCTGTTCTAGAGAGTGAAAGCGTCCACATTACTGGCCTAAAAACTGAAAAAAAATGGCTGCCGCTTGTTGTCTGCAGACAATATCGTTTACCTTTCCAGGCCGGTCGTGCCCGACGAGTTCAAACTTCAAACCCTTTATTGGTGGGAGACACCCTATTATGTTAAAAGATGTTGATTTTGTTCATTGAAACCACGAGGATTATGATGAGGCCAATTATTACTAAGTTACTATAGGCTATAACATTGGGGATAATAGTAAAGATGCTGACCCTGCAACGACAACAATAACAACGATTGATAATGATGAACTTCAGGTGAGAATGATAAGGATGATTATGATGATAATGTCGTGGGACTCCTACCCTCCTTCTTTCGAGTCCGAAAGCAATAAAATAAACTTTACCTTATATTTTACTAGGATTTAGGAGTTAAATTGAGATCTTCTCTGTCGAGGGACGGTAGCCAGATCCGTCACCATGAGCGTGCATGTGGGGGCAATGCCCCTCAAATTTTGTATTTGCCCCTCCCCAAAGCGATTTTTGAAATCCGTTCTTTTTTGTAAATGAATACAGTTGAATAGAAATGCCAATAAGAAAAAAACAATAATATAATAATCATATTGAAGATAAACTAAGAATAGAAGGAGTTTTATTGTTTTGTAGCCATATAACTTGTTCCGATCCGAAATGCAAAGGCCGGTTAATGAAAGCTTTAACAAAATTGGAATGAAAGATTTGTTACAGCAATTGTTGGAGATGATGAGGATACTTTACAATCCACGAACATGCTGCACACAGCAAAATAATGCCGTATGGCTACTCGTCGCTTGAAAGACATCGTAGTAATATCTTCAGCCTTTCGATACGATGGAAGTGGATACCTGTAGGCAATGTGCTAAAAATTATCGGCATTTCTTGTTGAAGATTTGAAAACGACATGATGAGACAAACATCTTTAACTGAACATTAACCGTTATAAAATATATCCATATTAACATAAGATGTGTTATCACAACCAAGTTCATAAGCGAATGAATGTCAAGACAAAGTTTACAGGTGTGTACGATCACATGTTTCATAACTTCCGGATGTGGTACTAATTACCATAATCATTCTTCCGACATTTCTGTGGAAGAGCTGAAAATGCGAGTTGTCACAAGGATCCTTGGCAAACATTTTCCAGACATCCAGAATAAAGTGCCATTATTTAATCGTATGCAGTTAAATCCTATAATTATTGGAAGCAATCACGAAATTCATGTTTGGTGGCTGCCATTTTTATCAAAGGAATATGAAACATACTGACAACTAGTTGTATCTATTCAGGTCCGTTGTCTCATGACCATTTAGAGAAACTGAAAGTATAAGTGTGAGGTGTCATTCTCCATGCTAACTAGTTCATAAGATTCTTTTAGGATGGTAGGCCTACTGGCATATCAACCAAAAGCGAGCTTAGTTCTTCTTAAATGTGTGAACGAACACAGTTACATCATGGCTATGGACGTGATTTTATGAGAACATGCTTAAAAAGCCGGGTTTCCCCCAATACGTCACTTTCTGTTTGGAACTTGTGAACTTCTAAATGTGTAAAATATCTATCGTTTTTCATGCAGCCTACATGCTTTGGCTAACTCGAGAAGGAAACCAGAGACATTTTCCAAGTACATTCTAAATTCAATTTTCAAAAGTTCGTCAAAATGTGTACCAAAAAGCAGACTCAAACAACTGTAAAACTACTCGTTTATCTGCACCTTCTTCTTCTTCTTTTTCTTTCGGCTCCTCCCTTTTAGGGGTCGCCACAGCGGATTCTTTTTCTCCACAATAGTCTGTTGTTTGCTTCCCTTTTCCGTCACGCCAACCATCCTCATGTCCTCTCTCACCACATCCATGAACCTTCTCTTTGGCCTCTCTCTGCTTCTCCTACCCGGTATTCTCATCTCCAGCATCCTCCTCCCAATATATTCCTCCTCCCTCCTATACACATGGCCAAACCATCTCAATCTCGCCTCACTCACTTTATCTGAACCTTATGCATCTGAAACTATTGTCAGGGATATGATAGGAAAACTTTTGAGAATAGCAATACTTACAAATACGTAGTGTACATGGTTATTGGCTCGTTAACTAACCAATTCTGGATAAATTTTTATGTTCGAGGCTTAGTCTCATGACCACTCCAACTTTTACATAATCCAATGTAACCAATCAGAGGACATGGTATTGGCTCCACAACTAAGTTACCAAGTCTGGAATAGACAACAAGCACACATTCGCAATCATTTTTGTGTTTGAGTATGACAGCATTGTAGTTTTACGCGCAGCCTGGACAGTTCAATTCTGGAAGAATGATTGCCACATCATGCAGATTCTGTTTTAGTACTCATTGGTTTTGACTTGATCTATGCCTTTTTATTTACATTTTACTAAACTTCATACTTTTTGCACCCCTTTGATATCCTTGTATTAGTAAAAGCCATAGATTCCTACCGACCAACTAAATGTAAGGGTCGATCTTAAGTTTACGTAATTTCACGCCTAGCCACATATTTGGGTGTCTCCTGGCTCTCCCCGGCTAATTTGAGTAATATTTGGTAGAATTTTAGGCATCTTTTGTCAACGTAGGAACGTTAATAAAAGTTGATTCCAACAAAATGAGGTAATGATTTGCTAATGGTGTCACGCTCTGTGAGTAATATGCATTAGAGCCAGCAAAACAAGTTTATTCAATATCTTGTATCTCGCAAGGTGCTTTGTCAATAGAAACAAAGAGCGTCAATTGAACAACTACTATATATAATAGTAAAGTTAAGTTTAAGATCGAGACACTATCTGTAAAGCAAGGCATGTACATGGCTGCAAATATGCTTAAATCTAATTGTATAAAACGTAAAGTATATTTTAAGATAGCAAGAGCATTTGGCAATATGACCTCGATATGAAAAAGTGGAGTGGTTGAAGATCCAAAATACAGTTATTGGCGAAGTGTATAGCACGTTAAGAGATAGTCAAGAAAAGAAAATTTGAAACATGGGGTATGCTATCAAAAAGTTTTTAATATTTCCTTGAGCTTTGTCTATGTATTTGTAACTTAATACCTTTATTCTGTTACTTTAGCTCTGTCTCACCTGTTTTTACTACTTGTCAAGTATTACGCTTTAATATCGAAGTGTCAGAGAGACGCAAAAATAAGAAACTGTAGAGGGAAGCTCTCTCAAATTGCTAAGAGGCGAGATGACAGAGCTTACCAGACGTTCGTCTTTAGTTGATATAGAAATATAGATGCTAGTCTCAGAATATAGAAGAGGACATACTGCAGATAGCAACCGATCGTGATAGTCTTTACCTTAACCAATCGTGTTCGTTTGCTTCGATAGTACTGTTTTTCGTTAAGTTTCTTCTGTCATTACAAATGACTCTTCGTTTGGTTATCGAAAAATGTGAGGTGGCACTAGATTCCCTGAAATATAATGAACGAAATATTTGGTGTTAACTAATGCCATTCCATGCGAAGGCTCATTTCAAAGTAATCATACGGTAATCTCTGAAAACGCAAGACCTTCTCCTATCCAGTATTTTTCCCATGAGGTCAAATACGTTTGGTAGTCAATAGAGCGGAACAGCAAAAGCAAGATCAGAAATAGGTTGAGAACCTTATAGCATTAAAAAGTAGTTGCTGATTTGAATGCACAGATAATATTAAAACTAGAAGCTGTAGGTTAATTTATCTTAATTTTAAAACAGTAAGCAGTGCCATGAAAATCTTTGCTGTTTGATATATCCTAGCAGGCTTTAGTCAATTAGTCATGCTTAATTTTCTATATTATTTTGAGCGCTCACTGACTCATTTTTGAGAATTGACTTAACTTAAAAGTATACAGGTCTCTCCCATACATAACCAACTCATAGCCAAGCTCTGCAAACAATATCTAAGTCAAAAACTCAATCATATTTTCCTGTTTTAGACGTTGAAGCAACCTAAAATACTAAACTTACGTTTTTCAAGAAATATACAAACTCAACTAATGGCAATCATTTAGACGTTAATAGGTCAATATCTTTGATATACTCATTGGAAATAGGTTCCAATTTATTCAGTTTTAAAACCAAAAATATAGGCCCTATGGATTATGTTTCCTTGTCGTATAGGAAGTATTTCGATTGCTACCGTTCGCCCTTTTGAGATCATCATTTTTTCGCTGACTCCGCCTACAAGAGATTGCAATTGTGCAAGAGAACTCTTATGTAATTACCTGTTTGCCAATCGACTTGTCCAACTTTGCTTTTAGTTGATTTAATATATTATTCGCTTCCAACATCACTGCTCGTTATGACTGAAAACAGCGAAAGATATGATGAACTTTTTAGTGTTTTTTCCCCCATATGAATCATGATTATTTCAGTAGAACGAGATACGTAGGTATCTGTATATTTATTGACATTGAGTACTGATATGTGGATATGACACTGATGAACAGTTTGCAGCCAAGAGGGAATATGAGGTTGCTGGTATACATGAGATTTGGGATTGATTATTAGATAACGAAACTATGGTCATATTGGGTTTGTGAGGTAGTGGTTTCGACCATTGCCATCGACGTAGGCAATAATATATTTTTTAAAAAACCCTATATCTTGTGATTGCTAGTGCCTGCGCGAGTACTATCACAAGAAATTGTGTGACGTTGGCTCCTCCAAAAACACAGTTGGGGTTATTTTCCCCTACGTTTCATCTCATGTAACTGGTGTCAATAATACTATCTCACTTTTTGTCTCAGCGACATATTTTGCATTTTTCAATGACTTTCGACAACAAAACTTTCCAGAAGAATAATTTACAGAAATAAACTAGTTTCTCTATAAAGTTGCCGTCGCCTAATCGCTTATGAAATTATAAGGATATTCTTTATCTAGCTGTAAATAATACCCATTAAAAAGTGTTTAGATTACAACTTGAAAAACAGTAGTTCGCCATGCAAGAACTTTAGGGATAAGGATAGGCTCCTGAGAGCTTTGAATATGGAATAGCTTCTAAGCCTATATTCGTGCTACATCATTTTAAGCATAGATTCCAAGACTTTAAAGTGAGTAAAACGTCAACAAAATTTCTAAATATGATAGATGCTACTGTGCTCCCTTCAGGACAAAAAGACCTCGAGTCTTCAAGCCGGTGTATTTTGAATTAACATGTCAAAATGCCCCTTAGATAAATCCAAGGTTAAGGTATTTCATCATTTTGTCCCTTGCGATATATATTAAAGACTCAACCCTTTCCGCAAATTATTTGAGCGGAAGGGGAGAGCAGTATTTAGAACGGTACGTTCTATGCCTTCCATAACTTCATTGTTTTAGATATCAGCAACACAAGGCGCAAAGACTTGTAAACGTTTTATTCTCATTATGAGATTTATTTTCGTCTCAGACGCCTCAGAGTATAATTGTAACTTACCGGTATAAGAGTCATTTGGAAAATCCTTGGAAGTCTATCCTGGTGTTCACTTTGTTAGTATTCAAGTACACCAAACAGCTATTGTTCAAGGATTTGATTGTCAACAATTAGTTTCCTCTTTTACTTCTTGTTTACAATTAACTTTCGCATTTAGGTTGTGTTTCAATGTTTACTCAGGGCAGTCTTACAAAATTACTTCTATTGTCATCGACAATGAGACACCACACCGTTAACTTGTAGCTTCAGTCACAAACAAAACAATATCTGGTCGATAAAAAATGGTTCTCCCTCTCTGTAGTCGGATAGGCCTATAAAGTTGCCGTATATGGAGAAGTGCTATGCATGTATTTTTCTATTTGATTATTTGAATGCTGTACATTAAACATCGTCGTGACGTGTACATATCTGTTTAAAATGCGCCAATTGAAATTTAAAATTACTTTCGGTAATGGGAGTTGATAAAGAGATCAGACTAAATCAAGTTTATGATGGTAGGGACGATTGTTGCAAGATTACAATAGTAGTATTACTAATTCGTGAACCGTATCTGGCAAGGAGCCTCGTTTGTTGGTTCAATGCTCTACCGTTCAACGTATCACGTATTCTTTCTGCAGTCCAACAGAAAATGACATCATGAAATACATGTGGCAAGGTCTTTTTCATGATTCTCCATGGCTACTATATTATGAGCACATAGAAATCATGCAAAGTAAGTTTGTTAAGAGATGATTATTTTCGAAGTTTCAGCGGGAAAAGCCAAAATTTTACAGGAGACTGCCTTTCAGAGTCACTAAATTTTTATTTGTGGAGAAGTTATCTCTTCGTAGGAATAACCTCTTTCGCAACAACGATGAAAGTGATTTTGCTCGAAACTACGTCATTAAAGTTTAGAGCTTATTCTATAAGTAAGTGACAATCAAAAGCTTTATTGCAGAGGCAATAATGCATTGTTCAGTGACTGAAACCATTATAAAAACTGTTTTGTTGCTTGAACAATGGGATTCCTAATTCGCCGTTGCATTTGTTCAGTGTAGCGTAAGCCCTTACGAAATCAACCTGACAACTTTCATCACGAATTCCAAGTGACGAAATGCAAACACGTCGTGTAGAACAAAATTGTCAAATACCTTTCGTTTAATAAAGATACATTCTGTTATTTTGTTGTTGAGCTAATGATCGGTAGTCTCCAAAACTTCTTCCTCGCTTACCTTTTAAACTAGGGTATAATAATTGCCTTAATGATACCCTTCACAGTCAGTTTAAGGCATTTTAAGTACAAGTCTGTAAAAAAGATCAATGATACGATTCAAAACACCTAGTACCTATGTCACAGGCTCTGATCTTATATTATTTTTTTACAAGTTTCTACATATGGATGCCGCAGCATTCTTGCAGTGTTATTTTTGGACCCCATTCACAAGGCCTTCTGTTCGCGGAATTTTCATTTGCAGATAGGGCTTACAGCTTTTCCGAAAACTCCTCTTATCTTTTTAAACTCGTTGTCAGG
>JAAAKM020001869.1:0-14095 GCA_010016025.2 Alatinidae sp. Z8VKAUB7J3 | reverse complement strand
CTACTACTACTACTACTACTACTACTACTACTACTACTACTACTACTACTACTACTACTACTACTACTATTACTATTTACTATCCCTATATCCTACCCTTTGTTTCCGCTGTTTCATACAAGAACTACTAGTATTTTCGATTAACATAATATTAAGTGATGAACTCTCTCCTTCAATATTAAAGCAACTTCTGAAGGCCCGTCTCCTAGTAAGAATATGATCTGCCGCGCAATAGCTCGGATATTTTGGTTAAGAGATTAGTGGGCAAGTGCTTAAAGAACGAGTTTAAGCAGTATCGCTGTTTCTACACACACTGATGAATGTATCGTTTAGACATTGACATGGAAAGACACGGAATAAAATGTTAGAATCAAGATACATGCATATTGTATTTAGGTAGCAGAATCAATTGTTTTGTACGGTTTCTCATCTCGATTCCTGTAACACCGGTGCCTTCCCTTTAGCTTGTAGATCTCATAAACAAGTCAGTTCAAAAAATAACTGCAACACCACTACCTCGAGATTTAATGACCGCTAAGCAGTTACTACGAGAGCAGCAAGCGAACGATCAAGCAGTTGAGGAGCAATATCAGTTTACCCTAGAAAGTGGTAGAGATATCCTGGCATTGGTTGATGCCAGTGAGCAAGTTAGTGTTCCACAGAAACAGATACAGAAAGTCCTTGGAGAAACCGATTCAAAGCACCAGGAGTTCTCCTCGTGGCGTGAAGCACATCAGCGAATTTTGGATGAGAGCATGCGCGTTTGCGAATTCGAGCAAAGAGTCAACAAGGTACGTGTTCATTTATCTTTCTTTGAGACTGAGGCTCTTAGAAGGAAGCTCTTTATGTGCGGCCACACGGACCAGTCAGACAGCTAGACAGATAAAGAGCCAATTTTGTTCTTGCATGGGAACTTTAGTACCTCTTTTTATTACCTGTTGATGGAGGAGTTTGTGTAAGGTACCTAAATTTTCAGTCACCCATAAATACCACCGTAGGAGTTGTCAAGAACAATTTCACTCTGTATACAGTTCCTGAAGGTGTACGAATTACATCCTGACTTAATGTTTGAATAGGGGTGTATTTAGCTACTCACGCGACTCGTCTGTTACTGCTAGATGCCTTAAGAGCAATCGTTCTTGTTGTCATATGGTATTTGTGTTGTATTTTTAACACGAATGATTAAAATAGAATGTATCGATCTCACCTGGCATAACTCACTTAGCATGAATAATAAAACTGCTGTAGATTTAGTTGGAATGATAACAAGTTAGATACTGTTTGAAATTGTTATTCGGATATACCACACACACACACCCCTTCCCTCGAACAGTGAAAGATATATTATATTGTTAGTAGAGGCCTGTGGAGATTTTGTGAATTTGGGGGAATATTGAATATATTGATCGCAGTAGCAGAGAGCGCCTAAGCAACGGGGACACATAAAACGAAAGATTATATACTGTCTCCTTCTTCCTTACACTTAAGACGTATATTATTTAGAGGGAATTCTCCTTACAGAACCGGTGCTATATAATATTAGTTGAGATTAGGAGATATGAATATGTATCTAGAAATGTCTAGTAGGGGAAGTGACCGTTGATGTGATAGTAGATTTACTAGCTAACAACATTATTCATAGCAGAACAGCAGGCCTGCGAGGTTAAGGCAGACGAGGGGCATACTAGTAGATGAGGAAAATAGGCAGGCTTACCAGGCTTTTCTGTGGTGGAGGCTGCTCAGAAGCAAAGTATGGAACGTATGTGTGTAGAGAAATCGTTGCAATAGCATGAGTATGGAAAAAGAGAGCTTTCATTGAATATGTAAAAAGAGAGAACGAACGCAGAAGCGGCTTGGCTTCAAATCGTAGATACGATTATAATGGGTAAAAATAAGAAAAAAAGGTGACTGTGTAAAACTTATATTATAAGACAAAATATTTTGCATTTCCTTCTGAATTGAGAGGGATGATTACATAAATATAAGAACGCTTAATGCGCTCAAAATGCAAGTCGTAAGATTAACTATGAAAAAATACGCATCCGTTGGAATTGAATAGGATGGTAATTATTATGCTGTCAATAAATGAGCATCTTCCTTGAAATCGATAACTGGCTAAAATTGTTTAATCGGTTACTAAGCTTTCGATTTGAAAATATCATTTTAGCATTAAAATAATCATCTATCCTTCCGGACTTGTCTTCCAACTGGGGGGACAGTCCATAACGACAGTGATAATGACCTGTTCAATAATAGTATAATTTTTTGCAGATATTTCTTTTCCTGTTAAAACGAGAGATAAGGCAATGAAGTAAAATTTTTAAGATTGGAAAGCGTAGGTTGGAGTTTAATTGTAATCATTGATCAGGGGAAAAATTGTTAAATTCAATTTATGCACGAAGGTGATATATAGATTCGATACGTTTTAAGTGGATCGTTATGACATCAGCAGTATTATTGCTGTAGTCCTAGTTGCTGCAGTCTTGATTTCAACGATGCTGTTTATGATAATTCTATAAATTTGGTCCTTCAAAGTTGCTTAGCAGTTGTGCTAAAGTACCTGAGAAAATTGTGTAAACTGCATCAAACTAATGGCATGGAGGTAAGAATCTCTTTTACGATAGTTTAACCCTTGAGCTTCTCTTCTTACCGTATTTTTAAAACGGCTTGAATAATGAAAACATCTCATAGTTAATCCTCCTGAAATGTTTGTTGCATTTCGTTGTCTACCGCACTATGTTCTAGGTTGGCCTTTTAGGTTTCCTAGGCCCATGCTACCTCCAAAGGTTTGTTATAGTGACGTTTTGATGACTTGCATGGCACATATTCGTGTCATGCAGACTTTGACAGTAAATGTAGCCGTCGTCATCGAAGGTGTATATTTGTAAAGCCTTTCAATTTTTTGTGTTTTTTTTTCTAGATTTCGTTGGCTGTTGATGAACAAATAAGAAGGCTTTTGGACGTGAACAGTCGTTTTGGCGACTCTTTGTTGTCGGCAGTGACAATGTACCAGGAATCGGATAGCCTCTATGAGAATTTAAAGGTATGATAACCAATTGAATGAAATATCAATTAGAGTAAAGCTAAGTATTAAATTGTTTAAGTCTATTCGTGATACCTATAAAACAATTATATATATTATATAATTATACATATATTCTCAATCTGCAGACAGAATGAACAGACTGAATCTTAGCTATGAAGCAAGCACGCTTGCAACTAGGCAATTTAAAAGATTTAAAGGAGTGAAATGAAATGATAGGAGGCGCACTTAATGGTTTCTAACATCATGTTTTCCAGGTATAGTACTCATGCATATTCTAGGTGCTTAGTCACCTGTTGAAGCTAAAGCCGATGGCAATATATGCTTTGTTTTCCATCGCTCTCAGGTGACAGAGGAAGAGGTGAATAGCCTTCGAACGAGTCATATGAAGATGCAGATTAAGAAAAACCTCGGTCATACGAGATCAGAAGTAGAGCTACTAAGTCTAGAGAAACGCTGGAAGAAATTACAAGAGATGATTATCGAACATAGGAAAATGTTGGACTTGGCCGTCGAGTTTTATCAACTTTGTGAACAGGTATCAGACATTGTGAATTGTATTGGTATGAAGGACGATTTAAGATTTTTAAGCTAAAGAAGGTTAAAATGGCTACCTTATTTTGGTTAAGAGTAGGGTATGAATCTGACTAGCAAAAACCGATCCATACACAGGTAGTATATTGTTCATGTACAATATTACTGCCCTAATGTAGTTATTAACGGATGTCCTTAATCCAAAAAAGTCACATTCATATGGGGGAGGGGAGTTCTTCATTAGTCGTTTATTCGTGAGTCCAATCTTTTCCTCTTGCTATAGATAAAAGTATAAATTTGATTCAATGAGAAATCTGCGGGATTACTTAAGGATATTAAACGACCTAAAATGTTTGAGAGCATGATCTCTCATATGCAAATGTTCGTAGACAGCACTTTTTGGTGTTACATTGTTTACGGAGTTCTCAGTGAGGTGTTTGGTA
This sequence comes from Alatinidae sp. Z8VKAUB7J3, assembly GCA_010016025.2. NCBI lineage: Eukaryota > Metazoa > Cnidaria > Cubozoa > Carybdeida > Alatinidae > Alatinidae sp. Z8VKAUB7J3. Next base: position 10,075 of record JAAAKM020001869.1, on the reverse strand, counting down.
CTCGAGAACTACTTGCATCCCGATATCATTCGGGCAGACGCGCGGACCGTAAGACCGCTATCATGTAACCATACGAAAATGTTGAAAATCACTGTCAAAATTTTAATGTAGTCCGGAAGAGTCTATAGATTTAAACCAGATTGGGTGGCTTTAATGTTTTGCACAGGTATTTTATATGACCACCTTTTGGGATTGAGATTAGAGAATATTAGTATCAGTATAGTTAAAGGTGCGTATGGATGGGTTGAAACTCGAAAATGCTTTTTCGTACTTCTCCTACTCAGCGCTCCCGCCTCCAAGTCCTATGTGTGCCCTAGGGCTACTTTTTGTAGTCCTCGGCATAGCTGGCATGCATAATGACTGTGGTATGCATGGCGTAATATTAGGGTTAGCAGTGATCAAGGCATCCCTTTTGCTTTCTTCTTAATCGTTGTCTGCATGGGTATGGTATGGATTAAGATAAATGGTGGTCATTGGATAGGCGTAGCTGGGTATATTTCCATTTGATGGAGTTTAATAGTTCCTGTCTTTGAAAGATAATGGTGGACATTCCAATGCAAGGCAGTTCACACTTGAAGCAAGCTGTGAATATGCAGAGCACATTGTTTATTTAAATTCGGCAGTAGTTTGGCGGCTTTCGTTGTGACTGCATGGCATTTTGTTGTCATTAGCCACGTATGGTGGGAGAGGACGTTGGTAATGGTGATGATGATGTTGGTAGTGTTGATGGGTAGGAGGAGGAGGGGGGAGGCTGACGACAAGGGGGGCGAGAGGTGTGGAGACAAGGAAGAGAATGAGAAGAACGATGGTAAAGACGACACGGACGACAATGATGACAACCATAGTGGCCATGCCGTGAATAGCACCGGGATACTTTTTGGGATGGAGCCTTCTTAATAGTATTGATTGATACAGCTTAAGGGTAGTTTTTGCTTTCCCGGTGGAGGTAATATATTTAAAGTTGTTTTTTCCAAGAATATGGGCCAGGTTATTTAGGATATTAAAATATTCATTTTTATGCCCCTTTCATAGGTCGAAACATGGTCAAAAGACTCTCTTCAGTTCATCAGCACCACTCAGTCTGAGTCCAAGAAAGCATCAAGTGAAAAGGAGCTTGAGGAGCTATTGGAATTGCTTAATAATTTCACCAGAGTCAGCCTGCAACAGCAAGATGGACGACTTAACAAGCTACAAGAACTAGCAGCGAAGTTAGTGAATGAAAGTGCTAGACATCGGGCGGCTGAGCTAAGACAGCATCACCAGAAGCTTTCTAGGATGTTCGAGGACCTTAAGATCGTCCTGGACGGAAAACGAGAAAGGATGGGAAGGCACCAAGTGAATGGACACGGCATTGATGAGGTCTGTCGTAAAGTAATTATTGAATTTATTGTGTGTTGGTAGTGACGTGGTAGGGCATTTTTAAAGATAGACCTTTCTTCCATAAAACTGTGAGGTAAAAGCTGGCGAGGCCGAGGTTGAGGTTTGGACGAATTTAAAAGGCTAACAGAAAGGTATTGGTCGAATCCGATTCAAGTTAGCCTTATGCTTTCTGTAAAGTTTATAAGATGTGCTGCAGGGTCAAGGTAATCACCAGTATGATTACCTTACTCCTGCCTCTCCCCCAATGAATGCGTGGTATTGTTTCCTTTCGAAAGTGTAGAAGAATAGCTTAAGAATACAAGCCATCTCTTTACCGGTGTAAGAAACTCGACATATCCAATGGACATTGGGTAGCACTGCACTGGATATTTTTGGGAAAATATTCATTAGCTATAAATTTTCGATTCGTTCATTCATAAAATCCAATGGCATAGTAATAATAAGATCTTTATAATGGATACTTTTTACTTTGACTTGCGTTAGCTTGAAATTGCATATGAAAAGTTAGAGTCTCCCAGCTCCGTTGTAGCCGGTTTAGCGCCGTTAAATCACTTGTATGGTTGCAAAAAGATAATCTCAAAAGTTAGATTTTAATGGGCGGTATATGTGATCCTCACTTCAATGTCTTTGTAACTGTGCAAGATTGTTCCGTAAGTACAAGTTTCCGAAATTTGAGAACGCCAAACTTTCTTGCTTTCTTGTTCTTTGCTCTAGTCGATCTTAACAGTTTTTGTTGAGGATGTTAGTAGCAGTTGCAGGAATGCCAGCAAATGTTGTCAGTTGTGAAATAGCTTTTGTTACAGTAATGTTAAAGTATTGAAGTATAGATTCGGTGGATTTCGGTGGCTACACTTGCTTGGTGATACTTCACTTGTGTGTATTGAATTGATGAATTCATTTACAAGATTGATTGTACGTTTTTGGTTCCGATTTAAGAATACCGACACATTCGTACTAGAGTAAATCGGTTTCTCAAGCATGTTACCGGGCGTAAATGTTTGTTTGAGAAAAATATCAAATAGATATGAAATGTTGATGAGCACCGGAAACTTACCTCGGATGCTCTTCGGGACTCTAAAGATCCTTGACGGGCTCTATGGCTAGCTATAGGTTTTAGAGTAGTAGTGCTGCGGGCTGGGTGCGAACGGATACATGGACTTTAACTCCATACATGAAAAGCTAGATTTTGTAGGAGAGGTATCGACTTAAATCGCCAAGTTAAGGAAAGAGCCCGTCGTGGCTTAAGAATTTATAGTGGCGTAACGCTATGGATATTCTTATATGATGTCTCATATGGTAGATGCCGATCAAAATGAGTTATTTCGAAATACTTTTCTTAAATTTTGCACGATAAAAATGTACCCTAAACAACCTTCTTTTAGGACCACGATGATGGCTTTGAAGTGACTGAGGAGGAAATACTACCACAGGCGTTACCACGCACAGAGCTACCCCCGTTATTATTCCCTATGGAAGACGATGGACCGTACGTCGATTTCCCGATTCAGGGAGGCCAGGTGATATCTTGGGATGATGATCTTGAAGCCGGTGGAGCTAGACGTCCAAGATTAATGGTGGCAGTGAAAAGTTCCACTGATGTGTCCCCATCTGTACAAACTAAGATAACACCAGTTATAAGCGAAGAGATTGAGCGCCTGCTTCAGACGGATGCGTCTGCAGTGGTAGATAGTGAACCTCAGGAGGTGACCGTTAGGTTTAATGATGCAGGGCAGCTGATAACTGTACAAGGTGCCACAGTGATGCATTCCGATACCATGGTGACACCAGAAGATGGATTCGTTCATAGAGAGGATGGTACTGTGTCAGTTATTGGGCCATTTACCAAACGGGAGGTCACAGTCGAAACGGACTATCAGATCGAGACGTCTCCAGTGGATCAAATGCAAGCTGATGATCCCACAGAAGGCTCTTCCTTTACAAAGAAGAAGACTATGAAGACAACCACTCGAGAAATAACAACAAAAGTTAAGCAAGAAATCAAGACAGAAGTAGAAGTGTTGCATGCCGAAAGCCTTGAGGAAATACCACCACGTTTGGCCACAAATAGGGGAGAAGATGATAAAGTTGGTATTTCTGTAGTTTCAGTACTGGATATTGAAGAGGAGAAATTCAGGGACAGAACAGATAAGGAGGAAATTATAGAAGCCCTGGAAGGGGAGATGAAACGGACTAATGAAAATATCTCTCGATCCATTGAGAATGTCCTTTTCAGTGAAAGGTACGTGCCGGTATCAATATTTACGTTTTAATGACCTTACGATCTCTTTACACATGTCACTTGATCGCTGAGCTTCATCGTGTGCTGTGGAGACCATCGGGTGTACGGAATGCCCATTACCGACCGTAATTCGCTACGTTAAAGTATTGTTTGGCGTAACTTGATATACGTAACATTTACTTTAAAACCCGTCCGGTTACGACAAGAAGCAAACTAATTGCTCTAAATCCCAAGGTTTCTGTTGTATCGTACTTTAACTTTCTGTTTCGTGTTTTCGGGTGGTAGGCTTGTCAAACATGCAACAGTGTTAAAGCCCTTTGTATTACCTTACTGCAGGGCTATGATCTTTATTTTCTTTTTTGTCTCTCCTGATACACTGCACCATTGATATCTGCTTGCTGTAGCTCTTCGCCCTTTGGTAACCATCCAGTATTTCTGTAGTAGCATTGATCATAGTTTTAAATTTTATTTTCAGGAAAATGGTCTATGATGGATCCATAATGTTACCTCAATCAGCTGGGGCCATCAGCATGTTCTCTAATTCTGGCCAGAAGCTGCAGTACGATAAAGGCAAGACTTTAAAGCTGAAAGCCCACGATGCCCAAAACCGAGGACTGCCTGTAAGACAGGTAAGCCGATTCCAAACTTGAAGGGATAGCTTCAAAAATTCGGTTTAGAGGGGCAGTATTTTAAGCTAAACCAGGTGCATGAAACCGATTCGTTTTTGTAACTAGAAGATGTATTTGCAACTGGATATACCACCCACCACAGTCAGTCTCGGTTCCTCGTAAATGACTACGTTGCCCTGTGTGCGCTTCAAATAATGTCAACCATTGCGTCCAGCAAATATCAATTGTTTCCGTAGTGTTGCTCGTCGTTTTGGTCAGCAAGAATTGAGTTGTCAATAGAAGCTACTATTATCATGCCTATTTTTATCAACAAGACAACCTTTTTCATTTGTTAGAAAATTCCTTAACTGCTACATACCTACATAATTACCATATGAATACATTTATTAAGGGATGACTTCCATGTTGCTAACTCAATAATGAGGAATAACAATAGTGTAGTACGTAATATTAAAAGCGCGTCATGGAAGTTTTAAGGAGTTGTTCATTGTATGACGTTGTTTCTGTATTACGAGTCTTTGAACGAAGATTCCGCAGCCATATTTGGGAGGGTACTGCATTCCAGCAATGTTCGGAGTAACTCTTACCAGTTTATGCAGAGGCACGATTGAAAACGTTAAAAGGAGCATAGGTACCCACACTATTTCCTGGTGTACATTTGGTGCTAGGATAATACTAATGGTTTTACAAAGAATTTACAATTATTTCTTTGGTTTAGTTTTCTTATGTTCATTGCCTGTTGATTAATTTTAATGTCTCAGATTTTAGTATGACTTTTCAGATGGCCTAATAGGGAAAATAAAACTAGAGGCACGATGCCAGTAATTCTCCGCGTAGTGGTCAGTTCAGGTCTTTATGAAACTAAAGGTATATAAAGACGGAACCTGTTTTCATTCTATTATAACAGTATAATAAAACCAATCTCCTCCCAAAATTTTCTGACATTGTTGCTCTCAACGATTTTAAGAAGTGTTTAACCAGGATTCATATTCATGGCAACTTGCGCAAATCAGTTATGTACAGCAAGTTTGTGTAACAGCTTGCTAATTATCCATTCATTGTAAGAATTATTTATCTTATGTGTAGGATCTTCATCAGTCATCTGTTATTTGTATTTTTACCATACTTAACCCAAAATTTGTGGAGGCACATTACGTGTAAAAGTACTCCTTTCCTGGCCATGTAAGAAGACATCTGATTTACATTACAATTTGGTTGCGATTTCGTAACTCGTTGTGACCATGCATTACGGTTATGTTATTTGTTTCGTCGAATCGTTTCAGATTGTGAACGATGCCCCCATGGTAACCCAGGAGAGTGCAGTGTTCGTAGAAGGCCAGGAATCGTTGGTTGAGGTGACATTCCAACTTGGAGAACAAGATCAGGCGCAGATTGAAGACAGTGTGGAATCACCCAACGAGGTGCTAATGGACTCATTAGAGCAACTGGTATCGGAGGAAAGGAAATTCGTTTCTTTGCTAGAGTGCAATTGCAGCGTAAGTCACCTCAGTTATAGTTGGATTTTGAGATGTCTCTATTCGATAAATGTGTTTTGATGAGTTCGGAGAAGTTTCTAGAGAAGCAAAAAGTATGTTACCACCGGGATTCCGATCCTTGAACGATGCACTTGCACGATGTAGCTGAAGCCTGATTTTTTTTAGCCCCTCTATATGAGGATAAGTCAAAACACATGGTCTATGTGCTGAACGCACCTGCTATTTATACATAAATACTAGCACGGAACGCCTCCTAGACAAATATTATCTTATAATTTGCTCAGCAAACAGAACTTCCCCTGCGATTCTCATGCAGTCTGTTACAATTCATCTCCGTCGAAATATTCCAAAATCTATGCGTTTCTCAGAATGTTTGTTTGTTGTAACTGTGGCCCTTGACTGTTGCCTTCACACGGTCAACTCTTTGTAATACCTTAATGCAGGAGTTTGCTGATCGCATTTCATATGGCCCGTTGAAGTATCAGAGAAAGAAAGACGTTATCCTTAGGAACAGCAAAGATTTGTATCATTTCCACAACAAGTAAGTTCATCCCATAATTATCAATAACTATAATAGATTCAAGTCGTTATCATACGTTTTGTATTAGGCTTTTACCACTGCCACATGCACACTTCCTCTAAAATTTGGAGGACACTCGTGCTTGTGCTGAGATAATCAGCAGCCGTAAACTGTACTGGGATTAATCTAAGTGCCAAGGCGCTTCTTCATGGCATGGTCGTATGTAGCGGGTGTGCGACGACTTCCAGTTTGTTGTTGTTATTCTCGCTCTTCACATATTTGTTTGCAGTCGTGAAGTGAGGAGCCTCCTGCACGAATGTTTCACCACATAATGCATACAATTAGTAAAGTGTTAACCCTGTTCTGCTGAGGGGGGAGTGGGATTTTTGATTCCTCATAGAAAACTTTTGCCTATCATATCGCACTGTTAACTATTTAGAGCGGAAACTTTCTGGCTTTTAGTTTAATTATATCTTTGTGATTGCATTTTAATTTTTTGAAAAATATCAAATGGGGTCTAAATTTGTGTTTGAGGAGTTTGAGCGTGGCCGAAAGTTAACGAAAACTGGTACTTAAAACGGCTATTTTTCTGTTTACGAAGTATTATAGGGGAGCTAAAAAGATAGTGTCAAGATAGTAAATTGGAAGAGCACAACATTGAGCTGCTACTAACGTATGCCTTTTCGTACTTACGCATCTATTCACCTTTTGAGATAAGTCTGCATTCAGACCTAAACGTGATACTAAGTCAGTTTCCGCGTAGGAAGTATCCGAAGACCTTCCAACTTTTTGCGAAGAATAGAAATATTATACAGAATGGTTTTAATGAAGTTAATCCTAAAACCTATATCAGTATATACAGAGAATCTGTTCTGATGCGTTTCCGGGATGCAGTGGCTTATCCGGCTCTAACCCTTTTCCAGCCAACATGCTAGGCCTTGGAATTACTAAGTAAATGGTTTCGTTTTGTTTTTCAGCTATATCCTGTCGCCATTGGAAGCAAATCCCACATTGGACTGCCTCTTGTCCGTGATTGTGGATAATGTAAGTATCATTTGGTTGTTACAATCTCGTGAAAGGCAGCTCTCTTGACTCATATATCTTCTACAGTAGACTTGAAATTTTGGTACATAGTTCCACTTGTTTCAGAAGTGATGTTTTATAAGATTGGATGTTACCTGGACGTCTGCTTTTAATCTGGTTGTTTTTTGTATCGATAATTATACTAGCATGTTTTCGTATATGTGTCATTAGTGTCGTCAGTGGAGACGTATTACGATCGATCTTGCCTTGAGTTTTCCCAAAGTAAGTCGTTATTTTCATGCTGTGATGTATAGGTGCTCGATTATCTTCTAAGATGTCAGGAAACTTTCGTTTTATAACGAAAACGAAGTTTATCAATGGGTCAGTTTCCTTTTGTTTGGTGTAAGCTTACACTTTTTAGCTGGGGATAAACGTAAGATTTTGTTAATCGCTGATCTCTTGATCTTGTGCTGTCTGATTTTATTTAGGAGAAGAAATTCTATAAGCACAAGGCCTTTGCAGATGGCAGTCGTACAGAAGAGGAACTTGTGAATGCAGCATCTGCTCATTTCCAGGTATATTCATCTTACACTTACTTGCCATGCTTACTGTACCGAGAAATCGTGGTCGTCTTGTGTTGAGCAAAGAGCGTAAATCCTATTCGTACGGGTGTGATTCTGTTGGTGGGGATTCGAGGATTCTTTTTCTCATCCTAAACTATACAATTTTCGAACGCAGTTGTTGTGATAACCCAAGTGCAATGACTGTACTTGTTGCATTTGCGCCCTCACAAGAAGCACGTAGTGTGAAATGAATAACAACAATTTCATAAAAGAACAAACATGTGTTTTAATGAAAAAACTTGCAAACAACGTCGAGGGGGAGGGAGGCGGGTTAAAGGAGATACAAAGACACCGGCACCTGCCTCTCTACTCCCATTTCGCCCTGCGTTTACGCACGTGATGCAAACGTTTCAAACCGAAAGAAGATGGACGTTAAATTCCTTGCTGAGTGCCACGAAGCGTCCTGACTTCTTTCTTAGTCGTAAGCGTTTCAGTAGGTTCGCTATTCTTTAACCAGTGGGTTTAGGATCCGTATGAACGTCAAGGTAATTAGTAAACATCATATAGATCTATTGATATAGTGTAAAGTCTTTTTGGAAGCTAACGAATAGGAGTTACAATCTAGTGATCAAAAGGTTCAGTAGAGCTTTTAAACGCAGCCTCGTTTTCGTTAATGCTTCAAAGCATTAGGTAACCTTGTATTCATGTTAGTAATGATATGCAACTTTACACCACTTATTACTATTATTATTACTGTCATTACTTAAATGGTCTGGAGGCCGTCATGAGGGCGAACTATTGCAAAAAGCCCATACAAACATTCTGAGCAAAGAACGTGTTGACAGTAACTTGCATTGGCAGAGTGGTAGTCATTGGGCAATCCCAGAAACGGAACTGTTGTTGAAGAAAACGGGGCATACGTTAGGCTTTTGGAATACTCTAGTTTTGGAAAACACCAAAGGAAAGCGAGTATCTTAACAGGGAGAAGTGGGATGGGGGGGGGGGGGGGGGGGCCGCAAACTCTGTTTCTGAAAGTATATTTTATCATATGCCGAGAGTACCAATCTAAAAAACAACAAAATTGTCACTTCAATGAAGGATTAATGTTTGACCGAACTACACTAATACGCCAGCAAATATGATCTGATCGTGAACGTTCATTTATGGATTACAATTACACTCCCCATGCTAAATGTATAGTGGTAAAAGTGATTACTTTAAATAAGATCTGCTCCACTTGAAATATAAATTTAGTTTTGGGATATTTCAGCATCTGGAGGGGAAGTAGGTGTGTAATTTCTGCCTCCTGTGTGTAATTTGAAAAATTTTGGAAAAAATTTCCGTGATTTGATTTGGGTGAATTTATGTATTGGCCCTGGCGAGTGGTCTTTGAAGCTTGTCTGTGATACCATTTTCCAGGTGCTAGTTTACGATCGATAATACACATCAGCAGTTGAAATGCCTATCGATCATCGATTAAACTTGTCGAAAAATAGCGAAGAGACCATGACCTCCCAGTAATTGTAAAGTACCAGACATGTTTTGTGATGTCCATCAATTTTAATGTCTTGTATCATCTGGCAAATGTATCTTTTAATGCTCATACTCAGTATTTTAACTACAGAGCTCGATGTCTATGGTTAAGAGGTGTAGCCGGATGACGTTGAATAAGACTGGACATACAAACAAATACATAATCTTGTATTGGGCCTTCCGCAAGCTTTCGGGATTTTATTCCTTCATGGGTCATATGGGTTATAGTGTGCTTTTTTAATAGCAATAAATTTATATTTTTTATCACAGACATGTGCCAAACATCAACTATCCATTGTTGCACATCTGGCTGCACCACAAGCGCAAATACTTTTCTATTTAATGACGTTGCAAGACATGATCCACAACCGGCTTGTAGCACAGGAAGATATCCCTAGAGTAGAGGTAATGACACTTTTACAATTTCCGCTGTCCAGATTTAAAACCTTTTTCAGGTTGTATATATAACTTGTGTGAATGTATGGTTAAAACGTTCAAGAGTATTGTCGACATGTCTTTGAAGGATTAGCAGGCAATAAATATCGTGCTCTATGCCCCTGTGCATCCGATGTGAAACCAGTCAAGTCTGTGACATCGGGTTGTAGATGTCCAGTGTAGGGCTGTCCAACGAATACCGATTATTCGATTAATCGAAGGATGGGTAGACCTTCGATTATTACTCAAGCAGAACG
>JAAAKM020001865.1:0-14101 GCA_010016025.2 Alatinidae sp. Z8VKAUB7J3 | reverse complement strand
ACTCATCACCACCATTGATGATTTAACGTTCACCTGCTTGCCATGTTGTATAGCTGCCAATGCATTAGTTTGTTGATGATTGCCAAGAAACACCCATCCACCGGGTCCCCAGGTTCAAAATCCTGGGTTGTCCTTTGGCATGCCATAGCACCCAGCCGCCACCCCACCAGGGTCAAAGGGGAAGTTGTTGGCAGCAGGATAACGGATATGAAGTTGGTAAGGTGATACCTGGGTAATATACCTGGTGATACCTGGGTAATATCTGCTGTTTAAACTGAATGTCAAACACCAGAAACCTTTAATTTTTGTACTTTGCATATATTTGTATAGTACTACATAAAATTTACAGTAGTATGCTCCCCTTTCAATTCTCTTTCTGACAATATATAACAAATTGGCTTTTGAAACAAAATTTCAAAATTTCTGGATATGGGTCATGTCACAAAGACAGACTACTCAAAATAAAGCTATATAGATCTTATACATGTATACTTGGAGAGAACTGCTGTGGGATATTAGTTTCCACTTGATATAATAGCAGGTTCAAAGTGTAGTGGAATATCTCCCTGTCTGCATGAACAGGGCCAAAAGCAGTGACCAATAGTACTTCTGCTACATCACAAAGCATACAGAAAGTCAGTCAATGTCAATCCCCAAGCTTTTAACCTTGGCATAAGTAGAAATTGTTACAAAAACTGACATCTTCCATCACTCCTTACAATGAATTCAAAACAGAGAAATAGACTTAAAAATTTTACACCTAATCAGTTTCTCATAATTAAGTAACAATTGCTCTAAAAAGGTTCCATTAGATTACACGAATAATATATTGGAAATATGTCAAATGAAACTGCTTAAAATCATCTGAAAAAAGTTTTAAAGTTTCAGGGTCGCAACGCAATTTACATATCCAAGATAGATGCGCTATGCAACAATTACATTCCTTCATTTATTATAGCATCCATAAGTGATCTTTGAGCTCTATTTGGCAGATGGAGGTCAAGCATTTTCACAAAATTTTGTCTAGGTGGGGGTTGGCTGGAATCCCATTTACAGGCGGGGGTTGGCCTCTAAGGCAGGGGTTAATATTTGCAGGTGGAGGTTGTAACAAAGTCTAACCCAAATTTTGTACACGGTGGTACCCACTTCATATTAAAAGTTGTATTAGCAATTCTGGTTTACCTAACTTAAGAAAACTTTTTCTCTCTACAAGATGGGCATTTGGGTGTTTTTCTTCAAGGAAATGGCATTGTGAAATCTTTCAAGTGATGAAATGTTTCAATGGAAGAACTCTAAATTAGTGTTTCTATCTACATTATTGGTGGGAAGCTGCGATATGAACTTTTGAAAATTTATGCCAAAAAAATTCTCCCAGGTGGGGGTTGGCCTTTAGAGTTCTAGGTGGGGGTTGGCCTTTAGAGTTCTAGGTGGGGATTGTCTTTGTAGCTGGGGGTTGATTTGTCTAGGTGGGGGTCCAGACCCCCTTGCAAACTATGTATGATAGCAATGCATTTACCAAATATCCACTGGCAACAAAGTATATCCTTTCTTCAATGCAGTGTGCCCAGAACAAATTAGTTCAGTAGTAGTGTAGTATAACATTGATTGTAATTTCAGGATGTATACATCTAAATATAAATTCTTATATATTCATTCTCTGGCCAAGAGAAGAGTTAACTTCCCTTCTCCATAAGTTGGCCAGTATTTGTTTCCTAAAGGGCCATCGATGAATATCCTACTCTAAAAATCACATGTATGTGTATAATAGCCACTCCCCACCATGAAAGAGGAGTCGTAAAAGGACCATCCTTGTCATCCTTTTACGTCCAAGCAAATAAAAAAACATGGTTCCATATGAGAAATACTCTCCAATTGATCTTTTACAACACTATATCAATTTTAAAGTTAATATTATATAAAAACAGCAAAATGATAAGTTACAAATTGCTTATGTACATAACCATAAGGACTAAGCACTCTCAAGGAATGCACTACAAGTTCCCTAACATCTAGAAACTATATTGCAGTAGTAGCAACCTGTTGCATATGTATGAAATGATATGTGATGAAATGCTACTTGCAGATGCATGCATTGCCATTTTATGCATACAATTAATAAATAATGCAATAGGTCCAAGTTGTGCTTCAACAGATTTACAATGGAATAAAAAAATGATAAGGCTGGTGATGGTGATCATGGCAATGGTGATCATGATGATGATGACAATGATGGCAAATAATAGGCAATCATATTTTAGACTTGTATCTCTGAATACCAAATCTGGGAAAGCTGGTGTCTTCTTCCACTTATGATTTGACTGTGGTCATTAGTTTATCAGAATCTGGTCACCAAAAAATAAACTTTGACAGCAGAGGTGCAAATGCACTCACTTCTCAGCCTTTTGGCAAGGAATGGATGTAGTATCTGTTCTCATTGATGACAGATGCTTTCCATAATCTGTGAGAGGCGGTCTTACTGGGCTGTTGAGCCTGAATCATGGCTTGCTTCTCTGCCCGGTAGCACAAATTGAGGGACGTTGCCCTTGGATGCCCCAGCTACCCTTTATTTATTAGTTAGCCTCTTTGGTCTTTTTTCTGTTTATTTAGGGTAGTTCCAATGTCAGGCCCACTGCTCATCAGTGGTCTTTGATTGAAAGATTGCAAACGCGCTTGTCATCACAACTGGGCTTCTTGACTCTACCTCATTTTCTTTAATTGCTTTTAAAGACATGTGGGATGCAGGTTCAGATTGGGTTTATCGATACTAAGGCCTCTTGTTTACAAGGATGTTAAGGGGTTTGCCAAAAACTGCTAAGAATTTCATATGTTTCAGAAGCTCTTGGTAGACATCTAATACTACTCATTTCATTCCAAGCATTAGAAATCCTTGTGTGTTTGGAATGTTCTTTTAAAATCATGAAAAACTCAATGCTGCTGACTTTCTTGCAGTTCTCCTATTAAAATAAGAGCTAACAACAAAGGGCTTCTTTGTTTTTAACTTATGAAAACGTCTTGTAGCCTTATCAAACAGAATCAAATAGAACCATTGGCACAATATGTGATCATGACTACACAAGCTTACAACACATAGGTTATTGATCCTATGCATATGAAAATGATCAAGCAAACCATATGGCATATTTATAGGTTCTCATCGTTATACTGGATGGAACTAACTTAAGTTACAATGGTTAAAAGCATCCTTATGATCATTGTAGAACACACTGCATCATGTTAAGTACAGTAAAATTTTACAATCAACTTATCACCAGTAGCAATAAATATCAAATCTAACTCAAGACTGCCCCAATATAAATATCATATTGAGAGAATTATCTTGCTATTCAAATGCACCATCAATGAATCCTTCACTTCAGACCACATCTAATTCCTGAAATGTCATGATAAAGGGGACCTTATAGTTACTATGTTACAGACATATTAATTGCCATGACTTATTTATGAGTTATGTCTGCTCCTCCTTCTTCACCAACACAACAAAAAAACTCGGTGGATACATCACACACTTCCTGTAGTAGACAATGTTTATCATTCCTGGACATTAAATATCCACAGAGAACTGGTTAAACAACAGACATTGGGCTGTAAACCATCTAGGCCAGCAGGTGGATTGATTATTAATTACCAATTATACTGTCTAACGTATAGGGATCATTAAACCCTCGTTGAGGCAATGTCATTGGTGACTATTTCCTGCTGGAAACCTTACAATCGGAATATGGGAAATCAGTGCAAAGTTACGAAGAGCTTAGGTTTGAGATGGCTGTGATTTGTTACATTTGTCTAAAACATGACAAACTCAAAAGTTGACAATATCTGACAAAAGATAGTAACCTAAGACGGATGGGAATTCAAGTAAAAAACTTTGGATTATGATTGTCAAAGAACTCCAAGATTGGTTGCAATTTTTGCGCGGAGTTTACTCTGAAATCCCTATGCTATGAAATCCCTAAATTGCTATGATATCTCTGGGTACCTGTTAATACTGCAAAGGATTCTGCGGTTGAAGGGATTAAAGGACACGTGTAAAAATGGCTAAAATCATAGCTGAATGTAAGTGAAGTGTTAAAGGTTGTTCACAGAATAAGTCGTCAGATACGACATCCAGAGCTTAATTAAACGTATTGGCTTTCGCCCCACATAGGCCAGATTTTCCCATCACTTAGCATGTTGATATTTCTGGGCCTCCTTTCATCTGACTTATTCATGTCATACGATCTTGGTCTGTGAACATGTTTCGTGTGAGACGTTACTGAGGCCTCAAACTTCAAAAACATAACACTTAATATAGCAGCTGCTATTAGTACTGATTGGTCAAAAGAATAAGAACAGTTGATATTGGCAATTGCCTGCGTTGAAGTTGCTTCCTATCGCCAAGAGCGATCGTCAATGAACGCCATTGAAACAAGACGATCACCTTGCAACTCCTAGTGATCGAGGACCTGTAAGACATTCTTACCAAAGCCAACGACCCGTGAGCTCGCGAAAGCTCATCGGGTCATAAGTACGGCCAAAATTATGGTCGTCTAGGTTTTGCACTGATTACGCATTGAATACGCCGTTTCCCTGCAGTGGGGCATCTGCCTCGAGTAGTTGGGGGTTGGGATAGATATCAAAACTATTTTGTGCCACTTGAAGCAAAAAAAAAATAATAGAAATCCAAAAATAAAATACTTCACGTTTGGTGCGATGTGTTGGTTAGCTACCTTATTTCCTGTCTATTGTGGTTAATGATGACTGTACAGTACGAGCACGACAAGAACAATATTAAATTATCAGGCGATCGACACAGGAAGCCAAGCTCCCGGTTCAAGCCTTGGTGATAGCAACCATCTCAATCCACAGTTCTCTCTGTTGTTGGATTGAATATTTATAGAAATTGTTATCAGGTAAGATCAGGCAGTCGTGGTGATTGATAGTGGTCATGAATAAAATTGGGTAAGATCGTCGATGTTGTGGAAAGTACGGTCGGACACAACAGTAAAGCGAAGACGGGAAATTTCTGCATTTCGGGTTCTCCCTAAACTGTACATCCCTTGCCTCCTGATTGATTTTAAATCTTTCTGAATTGGTTTCAGGTTTAGCAAATCAACCACAAGTTGTATGTAGAATCAAAATAAAGATCAAAACGTGTGGGTTACTACAACTGTTACTTTCATGGCAAAATTTCATACCAAACGTTGTAGTATGTATGTGTCTACATTAAAATTGGAAGGTAGAGTCATATTTGTGTTTTATCATATAATACATAGGCCTATATGCTGTATTTATGTCGTACTGATTACGGTCTAATTACAGTTGTACTAAACATTCCGAATTACTGGTGGAGCATTTTATGTTTGGGGTTATATTTGGAACACTAGAGATGCGAGTGTGGACCTTGCAGAACACATCAATATCGTCATTAGCGGTATCACTTGCCCATCGACCATATCTTTGAATTTTCATTCCTTCAAGATTGAGCTGATATTATAAAGAAATCCGCTGTATTAATTAAATGTACTGCAGCAACTTGTGTTGATTACATTTGGGTGACCATCAACTTGTGGAACCGTACGGTTTGGCAACCAGGGGAGGTTCAATTAAGGAAACTACAAAATATGGAAGCAGGCATGAGAAAAGCCAATGGGAAAAGACTTAAATTAGCCCCTTTACCACAAACTAAAACCCACATTCAATTAAACTGATTGAAAATTAGGATGAGCAAAACTGTTTAATGAGTTTCCTTGTTTTGCAGAACGCTAATTGAAGCAAGTTGTCACTACTTATGGGCCCTAAACAGTCGTATTGAGGAGCAGCTATTAATACTGAAAGCAAACATAACATACAGGTGAACCTTAGGCAAATTTTGAGCTCAGAATACTCAGCTCAATAGTACAGTTTTCACAAACTCTTGTCGATACTTCCGAGAGCTTACCTTTAACATGAGAATCGAAGTCCAGTAAAATCTGCTTGTTCTTCCTTCCATGCACAGCCATCGCATTGGGACGGCTAGCTCTTTAACAAATCACAGGCTTCCTCTAATATGGTAATGTCTCCGAGTTGAAGGTAAAAGTTACAATAGACGAGCCTCAAAACATCCCATAATTTCCAAAATAAAAATCTGTTCTTGTCCTGCTCAGCTCGTTGACGCACAAATCAACAAAACTGTTGTGACTAGCGAAGTTCAACGCGTCACATTAAAATGCCATCATCACTTAAGGAAGAGGAATCGCACTTAGTAGTAGATAGACACACAAAGATTATCAAAGGATGGAAGCTGAAGAATTATATCTTTCAGAATCTTCCGTTAAACAGTTTTTTCTGAGCTGTGTGTTCCATAACAAAGACCAGACCGCCGCCATCGGAGGCCAAAGAAGAACTGGTCAGCGATGATTATGGTCAGCGGATATCGGCTGACCAACGACTCCCTGATGCTTCCACTGTGCGCGTTGTGTGACTTGCATTGTTTCTGCTGTGGACTCCGTCTTCTTTAAGAGTAAGCCCCGGGCGCGCTAATATGTTACAAATATCTGTTAAGTGTCTAAATTTTCCATAACATACCCTAACTTCAATATTTCTCATCGACATATGGTGCTCGTAACATCGGGAGTACCATGCCCGGAATTTTATAGTAATTAGTCGATCCTCAAATAGCGACCAACTTCCCAGCAGCAGTCCCCTCGCTATAACAACCACTACACTTCGGTCCAGATAGGTTCCACGTAAAATTCCCTATACACCAAACCTTCCAACAGTGGTTACTCCCTCCCTTTCAACACCGTTTCATGGCCACCATAGCTTCCCCCAAAAAGACGGCACCGACACTGGGACTTTTTGAAATTATACTGCCGACTGTCAGAGGTATACTCTCTTCAAATTAACTTATCAGGGTCAAAAGGATGCTCTATGAACAATTTTTGCCGGTTTCTAAGGAATTTTATGTATAGGAAAACTTTGGATTCTTCGAATATCAGCCATCAACATATAACGGCCACGTGACCCTGGTCACAAAAATGGCTGCTATGGTTCGACAGTTTCAAAATTTTACAATCATCTTCCACAAAATTATTTGAAATTTAGCCATTGTTTATGGAAAGAAATACGATAGGTGTTTAAGAGGACATGAAACACGTTGTACACATTAAGAGCAAGGCCAAACTAATCCCGAAGCCAGATGGGCCCCTGGTTACGTGGTGACAACTTTGCTCAGCAAAGTGCACTCTTCAGCCTTTGAGAGTTTTCCCATACTTTTGGAGTTATCACCTGTAAAATGACTCGCTACATCCTGTAAATGAGTTAACTAACTCTATCATCGGGAATCGTCACGAAGTCGGGAAGACTTCTAAAATACCTCCTATCGTGGAGAAGTAATTAGAGTAACTTTCAGAATATAATTTATGGAGCACATTGTAACCAAGGGCGATTTGACACAAGAAACGTTTCCGGTTTGTCTGGGTATGGGTATTGATATAGAACCGGGAAGCTTTACCTTCGATGCTAGTGTGTGACAGTCTCTCAATCAAAGACCACTGATGAGCAAGGGGTCTGACATTGAAACTACCCTAGATAAACAGACTAACTAATGAATATAGGGCAGCTGGTGTGCCCAAGGGCAACGCTTCTCAATTTAGGCTACCGGGCAGAGAAGAAAGCCATGAGGCAGGCCCAACCGCCTAATAGGACCGCCTCACCCGCTTTATGGAACGCATCTGTCATCAATGGGAATAGATACTACACCCATTCCTTGCCAATATGCCGAGAGGTAGTATTCCAGTGCGCAGCACCTCCATGCAGGGTGACCTTCAGCAAGTCACTTTACCTTGAATTACTAAAGTACGCAGGTGTGGAGTACCGCATGCGCTCTACTTGAATAAGCACTACCCACCTGCACCTTTATGAAGAAGGTAATTTAAAAAGAAAGAAAGTCAACATATATAGATTATATCGACATGGCAAATCTCTATCCTAACTGCATGGTAAGAGTATGTCAGCTCGTAACAATATATTTTGCATTTAGGTATATAAACGATTTTTGCGTCTTTAAATATGTGTTGAGAACCCCGAATAATCGCTCCCTAGTAAAACCAAGCGCAATAGATATACACGCAAACATGATGCAATATATACCATTCGAAACCAAACTTTTGTCAAAGACAACGTAGTTACAAAATTTCCCGAACGTTACGATCCAAAGACGCGTGTGTATATATATATTCGCATCCAGCTACGAGATTAATTAATTTTACTAAACGTAAAAGCTTTCTAGCTTCAATTCATACGGTTACTGTTGTCAGTGTCTGGCGAAAACGTTTAGCGAAATTAATCCGTTACTCTGCGCAATATTCAAACTTTTCGAAATTTTCAAACTTTCAAACTAATCAACTTTTCGAGATTCATACATTTAAGTTTCATAATAAAAACTAAAGAGTGATTAGATACGTTTAAAGAAATTCGAAGCGATGGAACGTCAGCGCTCTTTGTTCGAAAAGACAATTTACGTTAATTATGAGTCGCTATTGACAACATATGTTCTGACGTTATCTTATACTGTTGAAACAGTGCATCAAACATGTCTCCTGCAGCTCCTCTGCTCTCATACACCCTCCAAACGGATCCTTATTAACTGTCACTGAGGAGGAGTGTGATCTAATAAGGAATATTGTGGAATGGACATGTTCCATGATGGTGAATATAGGTATCCAAAGGATTACACGTTGTTGTTTTTATAAGCAACTCCATTTTCAGGGTCAGGCCTCGAGTTACTTTGCAATTTTCCAAAATCAGGCCTGGAGTTGCTTAAGTACTTGCTTAGGTATCACCATAGGTTATCGTAGAATTTTGTTGTGCTGCCAGTTGACAAAATGCAGCCCTTGGTAGTTGGGTATTTAATACCTTCATGCCACTTTCTGTGGTCTGTAGAGGACGGAATGCCGTTTTTAAGGCGTTTTCAAAATTGTCCCTCCTGAATTTGAGGCCTCGAGTTGCTTAGCTTGTTGCTTAGATTTTGGACCAAATCGACCAAATTATCCCCATGGCGCGGTAGTAAGATTCGCCTCCAAGGTAGCGTTTTGCACTCTTACCTTACCTTTTTTAGAGTATTAACTCTGCGACGGCAGACTCCTCTGCATGTTTTCCTCTTTATTTCAGATTTTATTGGATTGCCAAGGTTTGTTATCTTCTCCCTCACTTTCCAAGACAGTGAGAGCACTCCTTTAGCTTACATGTAAAGAAGACTGGACCTTGCCAGAGTGACAACGCCAAAACTGAAGACCTTCACAAAGATCAGCAGAGTAAGTCCAAAATAAAGTGATATAATGAGGTTCCAGGTGGGTTTTTTTGCTATGGCGATGTATCCCTGTGACAGCTGGTGCATGAGAAAGGCAGTCAGGCAGCGCATGATGTATTCGAGATAAACAGCGTGTGATGCACTCGATGCAGACAGCGTATGATGCATTCGAGACAGACAGCGTATGATATATTCGAGAAATGCATTCGAGACAGACAGCGTGTGATGCACTCGATGCAGACAGCGTATGATCCATTCGAGGAATGCATTCGAGACAGACAGCGTGTGATGCACTCGATGCAGACAGCGTATGATGCATTCGAGACAGACAGCGTATGATAAATTCGAGAAAGACAGCGTATGATCCATTCGAGGAATGCATTTGAGACAGACAGCGTGTGATGCACTTGGTGCAGACAGCGTATGATGCATTCGAGACAGACAGCGTATGATCCATTCGAGAAATGCATTCGAGACAGACAGCGTGTGATGCACTCGATGCAGACAGCGTATGATGCATTCGAGAAAGACAGCATACGATCCACTGGAGGAATGCATTCGAGACAGACAGCGTGTGATGCACTCGAAGCAGACAGCATATGATGCATTCGAGACAGACAGCTTATGACTCATTCAAGAAATGCGTTCGAGACAGACAGCGTGTGATGCACTCGAGACAAACAGCATATGATGCATTCGAGACAGACAGCGTGTGATGCACTCGAGGCAGACAGCGTGTGATGCATTCGAGAGAGAAAGCGTATGACAGCTGTAGAAGAGTTTTAAAAACAATGTGAATAAGGAAAGCAATAAATGTGTGACGATCCTGCAAAGAAGACGACCTGAGACGTCTTTTGAGGGGAGTATGATAAGGCAGAGGCTCAAGAAGTACTTTGTGTACGTTATAAAGAAAGGTAGAAGCCTTGAGAAGAATCTCATACTAAGCAAGTACGGGCAGCGAAGAACAGGGCGAAACCGCCAGCAATGGCTTCGAGGGCATCAAGAAAAATACAGTCTTTCTCTATCACTTGATGTAAGATAATAAGAAACAGAGACGCTTGGAGAAAGTTTGTGTAAAAAGACACCAAGAGCCAACGATGTTTCAACGAAAGCAGATGATGATGATGACCCTTTGTATACCTTCCTTGTGTTTGTCACCTCTATGACTTTCCTGTTTCTTCTTCTGCTACTTCCTGTAGAGTTCCAAACTCTGACACTTTCTTGCATACCATAGCCGTCCGCATAGGCAAAGATTTTATTAATTGGTCGATCGGAAACCAAGATTTAGGCAAATAAGGTACTGATCTCAGAGCTAGCTGAACTCAGTCCTCAAAAAAGTATAGAATTTTTTGGACCAAACTGTTACCAGGTAATTGGCACATGTTTCTGGATCATATGTTTTCATGCTCACTTTGAAAATGGAGTCCATTTTCCCCTATCACGTCAGTTTTTATCGCTACAGGTATATGCCTGTTATGGTGAAAATAGACACAATATTCAACATGTTACTGTGAGTAAGACGTTTTTAACATTATATTAACTACAATTCAAATCCTAATAAACCTCAGAAAGGAATTAATCATCTACTTCAGCCTCTTCACAAAGACTTTTAGTTTGCCATTGTATGTTTGCAACAATGCAACAGCTAAGCAGGAATTGGTCAACTCCTATTCAAAACTGCCCATACTCTTCCTTTCATCACCAATTTAATCAAAATATTGAGAGAACTAAAAAGATGATCAAAAATACAAATGAGTATCAATATCTTTATAGACAAACGAAATCTAAATTGTAGCAAAAATCTAACAAACTATGAACCTTTAATTTGTTCATTGATGTTCATCATACAAAGATAAAAATCTTCCCTTTCTGGAAACTCGTCTGTGTTTCTTGATTTATATGTTAATAAATGGCATCCTGCTTCAGCTAGTCATTTGTCCTTCAAAGCCTCTCGTTCTCTGTGTTCTCTGGCAAAGGGTTGACTAAACATATCTCAGTAATTTAGGGTCACCCATCAAAACCTGCCTAAGTTCCAGAAGGGCCTTTGTATAGCACTGGCACTAAGGACGATAGGAGCTGAAGTACGTAGGATGACCGAGAAGAAGTTGATTCAGCTCACGATGCGGGATGACATATTCGTAACTTTCTTTATTTTCCTATACCTTGTTAAAACTTTCATTTAATTCTTTATCCAAATCCTTCAAAAATCTCTTTCATTGTTGTAAGATTATAATTTTACCCAAATAAACAGTATGGACACAGGACGTTTTGCAGATTTCAGTTTCCGACTGGCACTTGCAAACAGGCACGCAGCCAAGGGGAGGGGGTGCCCGCCCAATAGCTAAAACTTGCCCACGTTTGCCCCCCAAGAAAATTTCTTACAGGCATTTAAAAGGTGGATTACTTGTGTATGTTTGTATTTCAATTCACTTATGCAATAAGATAAGAAAGACGGGAAGTCTACGTCTCTCAATTGCAATTTTGAGCCATCTAAGGGCTGTAATAATTCAAAAGTTTCCCACCCAATAAAGACATGGTGGGCTGGCTTGGAAGGAAGAAGGGGAGGGAAGAGATTTTGTTTTGAATTTGCCCCCCCCCCAATCAAAATTTGACTGGCTGCGTGGCTGCTTGCGAATCACTTTTTTCAACGAAGACATGAACAGTTACTCTATGGTTTTTATAGTTTATATGGGAAGGAACTGTAAACTGTCTGATCTTAAACGGTAGGCGTATCGATAATACTAATTCCTCTACAGACGACGTCAAAAGAAGAACGGAATGAAAAATCTCAAGAAGTTTTAGCTACCTACGAGAGGCTGTATTTGTGTACTTGTTCCAAATACGTCTTAAACAAGCCTTTTATATGTATACCATTTGAAGAAAAATCATAATTACTTTTCTATCATTGTTGAAAAACCTTCCGTAATACTTCGAGCGACACCTCACTGGCCCAGGTCGCCAAGTGGCCAGTCCGTCTCTGACCTATAGCTTTAGTGGTGGCATTAACGTATTCATAACCTCCTAAAAGCCCTTCTTCGTTCTTTCCTGCAACACCAAATGTGTAATTTGCTCCTGGAAGCAATCGTAAAAGAGTTAGATCTGGTAGAAGGAAGACGGCTTGTTTTCGTGAGTTTATCAATCGGGTTATCATGACGCTAAAGTCAGAATTTGATGTGGTTGGATTAGGGTTTTTGTGACGCCGCCATTTCAGTGCTCACTTCTGTTCTCTAATGTTCATGTTGTTGACACTGAGACCAAGGTTTCTATGGCCACGAAGTTTGTTGTCTTTGCTCTCAGAAGCAATTTCTTCTATTTTGAAAGGCATGAATAGGGTATCGTCTGTGCGTCTCATGTTATGAAGTTTTGTAGATTCAATACTTTTGTGTGGGAAAATCTCTTAGACAAATTCTCTGGAATTATCGTTTCCAATTTTCTAGAAAAATCCAATGGTCGACAATTCACAGTCTGTTGTCAGATTGAACGTTATGTACCTAAGCCTGCAGTGACTAGTAGCAGCGGCCTTCGGTACATCGCTAAGAAACAATATCTGCGATCAGTGACAATCGACTTTTCCTGCTGAACAAACGGGGGGGCGGGGGGTGGGGGGGGCGGGGGGAACGATTTCTTAATATGTATAGACCCTCAAGACTTACTCTATTGGGGGCAGTGCCAGATTCAGTTAGGGGCAAGTGGTGGTGCCTCTCCAAGGGTCTTCCCGATGTAAAAGCCTATCCAATGTGGGAACTCCTATTTCCCAGGAACAAATTATACTGAAGTTGGTATTGCTTTTGCGGGGCTGGGAGGGGGGAGGGGGTCAGTAAAACATTTTTATCATTAAGATCAATCTAACTTCGTTGGGGTGATGTTTGTGTTATTGCTTGAGTTTTGTCAATGACTTCGGTTATTGCTAGTACGGATGTTATGACAGGAAATGTCGAATCTCTTTGGAAAGACACACAGAATGCTGGAACTGACCCAACATGCTGGGACGTTAAGCGATACCCCAAAGCCTGTGACCTGTGTCCTCCCCCTACCCCCATTTTTCATCTTGGATTGACGTCCTTGTTGGCAGGCTATATAGTTTCTCTTGTAAACAGCATTAACACGATTCTCGTTCAGATATTGAAATCTGAAAATTTGCTTAACGTCCATGCATGCTGGAACTGACCCAACATGCTGGGACGTTAAGGGATACCCCAAAGCCTGTGACCTGTGCCCTCCCCCTACCCCCATTTTTCATCTTGGATTGACATCCTTGTTGGCAGGCTATATAGTTTCTGTTGTAAACAGCATTACACGATTCTCGTCCAGATATTGAAATCTGGAAATTTGAGGTTGGATAGTTCCACCTGCCCAAACTCTTTGTATGTCGCCGCAGCCCATAGAAGCCTTGCATTAAGTTTGTAGACTAACAGATGGCGAGCTTTCACGAACAATTGGGCTCATATTTACAACCGGTTTCCAGTATACATGCAAACTACTACATTTGTTCCTGTGGCTTTGTTCCATTTATGTTGTACTCTTTGCTTCTGTTTGCTTGCAGTTCCTTGTCAGAAAATAAACTTTTTACCGTCATGGCGTGGCCTATGCCGGTAACTCAACAACTCCTTTATTTTGAAGTTAATATTCTTGGTACCGTCTGTTATATGCCCAGAGGCCCAGATTGCATAATGAGAGAAAACCAGACCCCCGGCTAACCTTCTAAAGCCTCACAGTACACGGGGTGTTTTTAATGAGCAACTCCATTTTCGGGGTCAGGCCTCGAGTTGCTTAGCAATTTTCCAAAATCAGGCCTGGAGTTGCTTAAGTAGT
>JAAAKM020001864.1:1587-12259 GCA_010016025.2 Alatinidae sp. Z8VKAUB7J3 | reverse complement strand
AATAAAAAACAATAAGTAAATAAAGTTACATCGGTTGATGTGTCTCCAGCATGATACCAAATTTCATCAACCATATGTGCAGCATTCTCAACAGCCTCTGGTGCATTTTGTGGCAGCAACATTAACCCCATGGCCTATTGAGAGGAGAAAAATTATGGCAGTTATCGCATGACCATGCGAATAGTACAGTAGTGCAATGAGTAGAAAAAGGGGCGGGGATAAATTGTCTTTACTTCCAAATAAATTCAGTATGTTTCAAATTAAGGAGAGTTATTTGGCTTCTTCACAACGTAATTGTGCTCACCAAGTTTGTTAGCACATCACTTATAATAATACCGAGGGTGAGATTAAGCTTAAGCATATCTTCAGCCTCAGTAAAAAAGTATCCTCATTCGACAAATTCTATCAGTTGTTTGCCCCTGCCCTTTTTATATATACCTCATCATCAGCTTTAGCAGAAGCAACGATAAGCGTTAGTCAAACGTTCTTATCCAGCAAAAGATCGAGTTACATATATTACATGTAAAAAAACCCTCTACTTTGTACTTAAAGAGACAAAATCGTAGTGTTATTACGGCCAATTCCTCTAAGAATTTGACAATGGTAAAACATCCGTTGTATGATCATGAGGCTGACGGATTGTAACGGGGTTACAACATGTGACTACGTTCATATAAGCATATCTTAAGAGAAGCTAAATCAAAATATTACTAAGAATGATCTGAACGCTGCGCCAAATTTTTCGTGTGCTAATAGCATTCTTGTGTATCCAGCAAAATATATTTTTCTTAGAAGACCACACAACAAGAACGATCATCAAACAGTTATCATGGGACCCAAATGTTGCTTCGTCCACAGGGACTCCTCCCCTTTTTCACTGTCTCACTGTAATAAGACCGTGCGTTTAAAATGAGATCGTTGTTTTATAGAATAACAACTATAATCAAGAGGTACTACTACATCACAAACTACAATGTTAAGTTTGCAAAGTATCTACAGGAAATTGCACAGAGCTAATTGACAATGGCCAATGGCGGGGGATTGGTTGTTAATGAGGACACTACAGAAAGTAAAGTATTTCATCACTGGGGTAGCCATAGCAACATGCCTCGATTGCATCGGTCCATGGTTTCAATCCCGTTATTGATATATTTTGATTTTCTTTAATCGCTTTCAAAACGTGTCACTTCCAATCCTACTTAACTCAACAGCGCTATACTACCGGTGCAGTAATAACAGCTTACAAATCATGGAGGTGTTACTAGATGCTATCTAACATTTCATCCTTGGTACCTTTGTCTATGCCAAGCCAGAACAAGAACCCCGCTTGCCTTTCTGCATTTCTTTACTACGGGTTTACTAAATATCATGGTTGAAAGCCACTCAGGGATAAGGTTTACGTTTAGTTGACACCAGGAGCCTTAATCTTAAGCATGAAACAGAGAGCAACTTCTCAGACCTTATCAAGAGAGGCAGGGAGGTATAAAGCCCGGTCAAGGTAGCCAGAGGATTCAAACCTTTGTGTTCAGACTACGCAGGGTTTTGTGGAGCATCTCAGTCCAATGTATTTCCTTCTTACATAAGTATGCAAAATTCATCTCAGAAAGTACACGCTCCTCCTTGAAAACTCCATGTCTTCAATAGTCCAACTCCCTTATTTTCCAAACTTTCTGCATAAAAAACCCCAAAGCCTTTCTTATAATCCTGATATGCAGATTTGCCAAAATTATCAATATTTTGGAGATAATGCAACAAAGCATCACACATCACACAAAATAATACACAACTGGGAAAATACCTGTGGCCACGTCCCAAACTTGATATGTGGTCCAACCAATTCTAACCTTTTCTGCAAAGCATCTCTTAAGAAATCTCTTGTTAGACTATTCCTGCAAAACATAGAAACCAATTAACACCGGAAACAAAACACTGAGACCTAATCTAGGCCACCAACAATTAGTTTATCATTTGTTGTGATGTCAGGTCACAAATAAAAGAAGATGCCCAGAGACTGTGGGACAAGTATTATTACGCAGTCTTCCAAATGGCCCTAAGATTATAATTGGGTATAAAAGCTTAGTCATTAGAAATAACAGTCCAGGCTGTTTATGTGGTAGAACGGGTGCTTTGACTACATATATGAATGTTTACATAACAAAAGTGCCATTAAAATTTCTCCCGAGTCAAGGCAAACGTTAAGAAAAAGCAAATAATATTGTTGAGAACATTCTCGCTAGTTAAATCAAAAGGCTTCGAAAGAGAAATCGCTGCTTAAAGAATATTAAACACAATTTCGCTGATAACACAAAATGCCCTCTTGATCTGGCTCTTGATCTGAGCATTGGCATGGGTTGTCTGGTGACTTATGTATCCTGGAGTGTCAAATAAACGGGGGGGGGTCATCATTACAGTCTAAAGTTAATAATCGGGGGGGTCCAAATAAACGGAGGCGTATGAACTCCAGTTTAAATTTCGTGAAAGTTTTAAATAAGGATGACACACGAGGACAAAAATCGTACTAATTGACTAATCAGCAACTGTTTCCAGGTCAAATGTTGCATGGGAACTTATTCAAGTGTTTTCAGATATATTTAAATTTTGAGTACTGGGGAAATTCCTTGAAATTAATAAACGGGGGGTCCTAATAAGGAGCGGGGAGGTTTATAAATTTCAAAAATTAATAAGCGGGGGGGGGGGGATTATTTGGCACTCGAGAGTAGATGTTCTTTTGCACATTTTTCTTTACCTTAAGAAGGATTGATGGCCACTTTTTATTTTTAAAGTAA
This sequence comes from Alatinidae sp. Z8VKAUB7J3, assembly GCA_010016025.2. Classification (NCBI taxonomy): domain Eukaryota; kingdom Metazoa; phylum Cnidaria; class Cubozoa; order Carybdeida; family Alatinidae; species Alatinidae sp. Z8VKAUB7J3. Next base: position 9,473 of record JAAAKM020001864.1, on the reverse strand, counting down.
TTACACTGTACAAAAATGATAAAATCTGAGTGCAAATTACAATTTTTTTAGGCTGCAAAAATAGTTCAACCTGAAATTTTTGATGATTCTACGTTTTTCCTTAACTGAACCCTTCTATAAAGCTTGGTGGGGAAGGAGACTACAAAACAAATAAGCATACTGTATTTAGTTAATACTCCCGAGTATTAAAATTCATAAAATTTTTATTGCTTTGCAAAATTGGAAAACTTTGGCTGCAAGTGTAATCATAATCAGCAAATACTTGGATTCCATCAATCATTACTACGAACTTAGCAGATACAACTGTGATATACGTGACTCAATAAATTGACAACTTACGGTTCTTCTCCACTTTCTTCCCTCTCCTTTAATCGTGATGCAGAAGCAAGATGTTCTGCCAGTTCAATATTACAATTTTCTATAAAGTGTAGCACAAGGTCTCCTCCTGCTCTTTCAAACATTCCCTCTGCAACAGATGATAAACCAACATCTTCTGCACCAGCAGCAATAGCATCTGCACTCCATCCATACATATTGACATGATTCAAGGCTGCATCCAAGACTTTAACACGTACCTCCTCTTCTGTGTCATAATATTCATCACTTGAATATCCCGATAGATCAGAATCACTTTCCGAACCCTCCTCTTCATTCTCCATAGTGCTAAAGTATATAAGTAACATATAGGTGAGTTTTGGTTTCTTTGATGTGATGCGACAAAGCCTTCCTGGCCTCAGGTGGTATTGTAAGCACAAAAATAGGGAAGGTAACAATAGTGCAAGATAGATATCAGACCAACTATATGCATTGCGAAAAATGAATATGTGGGCAACTGACTAACCACAATCTGTTAGTGGTTATTCAATTGCTAGATGTCTTTGGGGTCCCTATTACTGTCTTCAAAAAACCAATTTTCCATTGAATATTTAAATAAATAAAACTAAGTGAGTAGACTTTTCCTAGTTACAGGTCTAATTGTAGAATATACCACGGTTACGAGAAGTATGTGTGACAACCAGTACAATATCTGTTAAGGTGTCATTGAGCTTGCACTTTCAGACCAGCGGAGATTTTTTGAAACTATTTGTGTAAGACCAGGGCAATTCAAAGTAAACGGTTTGGTTTATTTTTACTGTAGACACTTCGGACATAAACAGTACAGTACCTAGAATGTGTAAGCTCCCACTTTTGGAAACAGGACAGAAATGTTTGACATAAGATTTCAAATAGTTCTTGCTAAAGAACATTAATGAAAAAATGAATAGACCTATTCATGATTGAGCTGCCAAGAAGTAATATTGCTGAGACCAGCACTAGTTTCTCGGACGTTACATGTAGAAACATGAAAACACATGCACCTGGGCAGACACATAAAGAGAGACCCATACATGCTAGTCTATAAGACTTTCAGATTGTAGCAATAAATGATTTTAAAATGCTGCATGAGTTACATTTCCTTCATGGTTCTAACAATTTAACACATAATGTTAAATGCACTTACCTTTGCAAAAATATATCTCCTTCTGATAATCCCCTGTTTTATTGGAGGAGAAACAAATTACCCATATTATGACCCATTTCAAAAGTCAGTCCAACAATGTATTCTACCTAAATAAATAACTAAGCATGTAACTAACTAACTAACTAACTAACTAAATAACTAACTAACTAACTAACTAACTAACTAACTAACTAACTAACTAACTAACTAACTAACTAACTAACTAACTAACTATCCTTATGGATATCCTTATGACCCTTATGGATGACAATCTTAACAAAAAAGAAGGTGCTGAAGTCAAGATCCTTCAGAGGCTGGATGAAGTGATATCTTGGGAAAGGATGTCAAGGAGTCTTTGTCTCTTGGGAGGAGTCCAAAAAGAGGTTAAGTTTGTGAATGCAGGTGAGATGATGCCAATTGTCAAGGAGCTAACTTTGAAGAGTCTTGACTGACTGTATCATGGAACTCTCAATGACAGGAGCAAGGGAAAAAGGGGAAAAGACTTAAGCTGTTGCAGAGGTTGGTATAATAAGGTGGAGCAGACTCTTCCCAAGTATCTTCAAAGTCTGGTGCCTACAGTTTGTCCTGGTGCCAAAGTTGTAGCAGTCTCTTGTCATGCACGAAGTACCTGTCATGCGAGTAAACATCATCCAACAGAAGATCAATTTGAAGATCAGGAGATGGCTTGGTCTCCCCAAAATGTTTACGACAGCTTCACTGCCCAGAAATGGTGGACCCCTCCAGTTACTGTTTCATTTGATTGTAGACCTCTACAAGTTTGCAAAGTTGAGGTTTGGGATGCCCTCACCTTTCGTGATTCACCACATCACAATATACGCTACTTTCCACCTGATTTGAGGACTGGGTGCAAATGGAAGGCTGAAAAGGAAGTTGACAAGATCATCAAAGTTTCACAACATGCAGCTATTATGGGGTATGCAAAGACTGCAAGAGTAGGGCTCAGAAATTCCAGATTCAAGGCTTCCTTGTGCATGAGCAGCAGAGAGAAAAGGAAGGCGATTGTGGAGAGAGCAAAGATGGAGGCAGAGAAGGCATATCATACTGAGCTGGTGACTTTTGCACAGCTAGGTCAATGCACATCATAGTGAGATGCAGTGGAAAAAGGAGAGATTAAGTGGAGCCAGCTGTTCAAGTGGGACAGCTCTCAGATCAGCTTTTTACTCAGAAGCATCTATGACATGCTACCAACCCCTATTAACCTCTGCAAATAAAAGATCAGTGCTTACAACAAGTGAAAGGTGGAACAAAAAGAACAATCTTCATGCACTTTCCAATTGTCGTTTAGGCCTGCCATGGCATTATTTCTAGAGGCACAATCAAGTCCTTTGAGTGATTGCAGAACCAGTGAAGCGAAATGACATCAAAGGTGGGGAGAAACCAGAAATCCTGGACAAGGGGAGGCCTATTTGCTTCCACAAAGAGGGTTGACCAGCTGTCAGCCACATAGAGTGAACAGTAGATAATCCAGAATGCCAGGAGATGTGGACATTGAATGTAGATCTAAGTTTGGAGGCCTTTACACTGCCAGTAGAGACCGGACAGAAACCTGATATGGTCATGTATTATGTGGATACCAAGAAGATGAAGTTTTTTGAGCTGACTGTTTTCTGGGAGGCTGAAATGGAGAAAGCCAGACTGAGAAAGCAGAGTCAGTATGCTGAGCTGATTCTACACTGTCAGAAACAAAGATGGGATACAACTTGTCTGACAATCAAGGTTAGTGTAGAGGTTTTGCCAGAAATCGAATGATAGGTTTGACGCAGCAACTTGGCTCTGCTTAAAAGAAAGAACTGATATCATTGATTGAGCAAGCACCGCAATAAATCTGGAACCACCAAAATTACAGCAATGTTGCATAAATAACTGAAGATGGACATACTGGCTGGAAGTCCCCTCAGGGGGGTACCTCCTGCATTCGTGAGTGTAGTGGCCTAGGGAGATAATATACTGTGATTGGAAGTTGGCTGTCTGATGACTCCACATTGCCCGTGTGTCCGTAACTGGAGCGACCATTTTCAAAACTCACTTCCAAAATGTGAATTTATACATCCTCCTGTAATCATTTGAGTTTTCGATACTAGATGATTAATGCAAATGAAAGATCTGTATATTGGATGTTTAAGACATAAAAACTAAAAAGTATAAAAAACTAAACACTGAGCTTACTCTTCTTTAGGTATTTTTCTTGTTTCCTTTGGGGCATCAGTAGAGGTAACTTCTTCCTCAGGTGTATTTGAGGCCTCACTGCATTCCTCTGTTTTGACAATTTCAGGTTCAACAAGCTCCTCTGGTGGGCTAGTCTCAGCTGCTGGCTCTTCCACAGTTGCAGCAAGTGTTTCCTCATGTTGTTGCTCTGACACAGTTTGTGATACAGTTTCTTCAGATTTACTTTCAGGGGCTGATGCCTCAGTTGTAATAACATTGTCTACCTTTTCTTTAGCTTCATCACTATTACCAGATGAAGAGCCATTCTGACTTACTGTGTCACTAAGCCTGAGATGACTAGCACCTAATGCCAAAGAAAGTAAACATTGAATTCAATTACATCATTTATCAAAGTTATGTAGATTTTCAATCAAAAAGTGGGCTATGAGATGACCATGAAAGCTATGAAAAGAGATATAGAGGTAAGAGTCTCTACTATGGACTTGTCAGATAGTACTGTAGATACAAGAATTAGAAACCATGTATGTATATATATATATATACCCTTCCTAATACACTCTGTATTTAATGGGAACAATTTATGCCTTGTTATCACTAAGCCGATGATATAAATTTTGACTATGCAAGCTATAAAAATTCAGGCAAGATAAACAAAAGAACTCATGGTGTCAATTGGTCAATTGATGGGAGCTAGAGGGGCATGTCCACTCCACTTACTGAAAAGGGGTATACTATAATTTGTCCCTTCACTTTTTGGATATCCTTAAAGGTTTTGGTCTACAAGTACAGAAACATGTTGTAATTTTGTAGACATCTTTTGGCCATCAGCATTATGAACTACCAAAGCCACTTTAGCACTTGGGATTATATGCATCGAAAAATTTACCGAAATTTTAAATATGTTTCTACCGCCATTGGTGGAGCATGTTTTAAATATTGTTAGAACTATTTAATTTACTTCTATTCTTGCCAGTAAGAGAGTTACATACTGTAACATGAAATTGTTAAATCTGTTTTGGGATGAGGTACCGACTACAATGAATGCTAAGTGAATGCTAAAACTGAACAAAAACACAATGTTACATGATATCCTGGGACCTGCAATCTACCCTGCCCTTTTAACATGGATTAATGACCCTTGATTACACACATGTTTACTGTACTCCACATGATTTGATCAAAATGCTCAAATCACCGATATATACTTTATATTATTGTCTATACAAGTACATATGAGAATAATATTAAACATTTGTACTATAAGAACACTTTGCGAATCCTCTTTATCATCATTGTAATTGTCATCATCATCATCATCATCATCATCATCATCATCATCATCACCATCATCACCATCATCATCATCATCATCATCATCATCATCATCATCATCATCATCATCAGTGTTTAATGTCCTTTTCCCTTCCCTTCATGTGTTAAACGGTTTCTTATGACTAAATTGCAAATTATAATGCTGTTAGCCTTGTTATGAAAGGTAAGTGGATGCGGTGGGTACTGTGTTTCTATCAAGATTGTCATTCTTGCTCAAGCAATTAACAGCCAGATAAATGGGGTACTTCAAATGATGTTCATGGATAAAATACTAGCTGCTGGCACTTCTTATACTTTACTGGACATTACTTGTACAAAAAATTAGCATAAAAATGAGGAGTTATCACTTATATTTGGTTCACATAAGATGATAAACAGTGACAAGTTTGGTTATCTCCCTCATCTAAACCAGTTGACAACTTGACACCCAAATTGTATGGTCAGCTATTATGATTTTAAGTAAGGACCTTGAAATCAAAATGCTTTTGACATCATAATCAAATATGAGACTGTATCAGTTCCGCTTTAAATGAGGTTGATAATTTCTTATATGCATATTGAAGGTGATCAATGTGATCGATGTAAAAGTGTGCACTTTAAATCATTACTGTAGACAAAAGTTATAGATATGCAATGTATGATGAGGTTTTCATACATTGAAAGGAATTCATTGATTACAAGTACACAGACATCTACACTAAAGGTGTGGAACATGCCTGAGCTCGGAAGTGAATGATTTGATTGTTGAAAGTTGGCTTAAAGCCATATGGAGGGTTTGAGGTGATAAAAGAAACACTATTTTGTTCACAAGAAACCACCAGTCTTCTACTTCTTGAGACAACTAAGGCTGAATACAAAGATGACATCAGCGTCAAATACAATGATCACAACAGCAATAAGAACCCAACATGTGATGATCATACGATCTTGTCCATGTGAGGCATACAGTGTCAAAGTGAGGGAACTGAAACTGGCATACCTTAAAGTTTACAAGAGTTGATATTTTAACATTGATTAGTACATTAAACAAAATTTATTTACTGATAACATAGTGTACAACTTGTCAAATCTTTTTTATTAAATTTGCTACCACTTTTCTCATGAGACCTACTTTATTTTGCCATGCTCTTCTCTGCCACTATAAATTTCAAATTCTTTGGCAAAACCATTTTAGTCAGCTCACATCCAAACCTTGATCCCAAATTCCAATGTATGTACAGTTTAATTTCCTTGTTTGCCTTGAAATTTGTTTGATCTTTGTAACTCACATACATATTTATCTCACTTGCAATTAGTTGGTATAATGAGGTGGAAAAATCTGTTTACAAAAACCCCTTCCCTTCAGCTTCTATCCTAAACATTTGCTGGGCCAACTTTGTTGTTGAAAGTAATCAATCTCTGACTTGTATCTGCAAATGTACGATTTCATACACCATGATCATTTTCTTCATCATCTGAGTCAGAACTTGTGGCATTGTTGGTCTCTTCAAACTCAGATAGGTCTGCATCAACATGAACATTGCTAACTTCAGCTTTATTTTGCCTCAACTTTAATCCCTGATCAGTAAAACCATAGAATGGTGCATCTTCTTCATCCAAAGAACCAAATAAATCATGGATCTCTTACTCCATTTCAAAAGTTTGAGCAAAACTTTCCCAGAATAGCACTTATAGATACAATCACAACAACAAAGTTTAAATGAACAATGGGTTTGAATGAGAATGGTTGCTAGGATAAATGTAGTCAACAGCTTTCATAATGAGCAGCAGATTTTGGTGGATAAATTTACAAGAACCTAGAGAACCAACTTTTTACTGTAGTATATAAGTGTAGATTAGACGTTTTGATATCCTTAATCTTAAACATTGAGCTTATCACCAGTCCCTTAAACCCCTAAGTCAAATTTGAAATACTTGTAGGATTAACATAAGTAGAAGCAATATTTAACCCCCAAACGAGAAACTGCCCCGCCCATTTCAGCTTATAAGCTCAGCACTGCAAAGCTCCTCAAATTGCTACACTTAGCTACAGGACTGGCTGTATATGCTTAACTTTTACGATTTTTATCTTCCCCTTTCACGTAAACATTTTAAGCAAAAAAGTTATTAGGTTCTTACTACGCCAATGGCTTTGTGCCCCTGTTCTTTCGTTTGGAAGACATGCATGCCCGCTATGCACGGCCCGAGGTCGAGGGTAAGGAAGGATTAATTATTGTATTTCTTTCGCGTTGTATTCAATGAAAAATACGCGATAATCATAAGGCCGATTTATAAAGTAGTACTATTAATGTAGGACGCCTATTCAGATCGCCTTAATTGGAACTTTGGGGGGAAGGTCGGAGCTATGAGTTTGCCAACTATTTAATTTGTATAGGGCCTAGCTATATTTGTATAGCCGTAGTTTCTGTGTTTCATTAAATTGCGCAAAAAATATAATACTAATTTAAACATCTATTATCGACTTCATGACAGTTCAGGGTAATGAACCTTATCTCTGTACGTGAACTAGCGAAGAAGGCCACTGTGACGAGACATTCTGCAGGACTTTGTCCCTGGATTCAAAGTTTGGATGCCTAATGCATATAGCAAAGATGTAAGCAATTCTGAGGTCGAAAAGTTCAATCAGAAAAACGTTCAACAAGCATATATCACTCTACTTACTAACGAAACATCTGTATGTAGTCAGCAATGATCTGCCAAGAGCAGCCTTGATCAACTGCCTGCTTGCAGCCATTTTGAATCTTGCCAGACTCTCGATGTCAGATCAGGTGTATCCTCAATTTCATAACATGCATGTGAGCACGATTGCGTCATACGGGTCAGATTCTTGTACCGATCATTTGGTCAGTTGGCTGACCGTTGGGGT
>JAAAKM020001863.1:0-14103 GCA_010016025.2 Alatinidae sp. Z8VKAUB7J3 | reverse complement strand
AGTAGGTAGGGCTAACAAAAGTTCTAGCATCGTTGCTATTATTTCCGTCCAGGCATTTAAATGCACTAATTCGTCTTCCCTTCGCCTTAGAATCATTTGATGATGTTGTTGGTACACACCTTTCATGGAAAGCATCGATTCACGGCTGTCTTGTTCAAAGAAGCGGTCCTCGTCTCTCTTGAAACTACGTTGCAGCATCTTGTCTGGTGAAAATTGCTTGCCATGCTTTTCGTTTATTCCCTTTGCTGCCCTAAGTGAGTCTAAGCTCTCCTCGGAAGAGCTAACGTGGGCCTTAGTTGGTAAGCGAAAGGGAGAGGAAAGTGGCGTTGAGTAGCTTCCAAATGGCTCTATGCCCGAATCTTGTTCTTGAGGTTCTGTAACATGAAGCTTTAGATAAATATTGCTGAGCTGGTTGCAAGACTCGTACAGTCTCCTGACAATCCAATCGACATTACGATCGCCCTTTAGTAAATCTCTATGCCGATCAGTTCCTGCATTACCTACTGACAGATCTTCCTTTCCAGTTTTCTTTATCTCTGGAGATTCAAAATTAGTTTTCTCTCCAGTCAATATGCGCTTTATATGGGATATCGAAAACTGTTCTCCATCGTGGCGAGATATTTGGAAGAGTGTATTCAGGTAGTAGGCAAAGGATATGATGGATTGACGTAGTAGATTTGCAGGGGCAGGCAGTCGAGCAAGCTTTTGTATAAGACATCGAAGGCCTGGCCTGGTGTTAAATTCATGGGCTACAATGTGTGTCTCCAATAGGCAGTCGAATAATAAAGCGAGGTTTGCTGGGGACAGGTAGCAAAGTAATCCTGGTAAGGGGTATTCAGCTGAATCGTCATGATTTCTTTGTACCAAACCAGAATCTGTGACGGACGCCATTACTGCGATGGGCAATTGCGCGGGAGATTCTGAATTTTCCAGAAGCATGGAACCAAGTGTATGCATCAGTATTTGATTAGCAAGGAGTCCAACAATAATCTTTTGTAGTGGTACTCTATAAACAAAGGGAAGTCAAGAGGGTAAGTGCAGGTATCTTTAAATAAAATTTTGTTATTCTTTTTAATAAAAGTCTTTTTTAAAAGTTTTTAATAAATGTGAATGTGGCATAAGTTGAAATACGTTGATGCACAGAGGGATATACAAGCGTCTAGGTCTTTTATTTTTTGCTTAGAAAACAAAATCATCACAGTAATCGATATGATAGCACAACGGGGTTATTATGATGATAACTATCGTATTCATAAACGTCATCATCCTCATTAATTTTATCATCATTATTACCATAATAATCTCCAATAACATTGGCATAATAAACATCACAATAACTTTCTAACAGAGTTATATCTGAGCAACTTACCACTTGATTCTAGACAGTGTTTGTGCATAGGGGAGGGCTTCACATTGGGTTTAAGTAAGTTATGCTAAAGATGCTTCAAAGTATATAGGCATGGCTATGTATTTATTACAAGCAAACAGATCCAAAATGGATCAACTATGCGACTGAAGAAAGGAGCTGAAAGGGGCTCTAATTGTATATGTGGGTCTTTTCTCTTAATAATAAACATTTATAGAGTATTTAAGAATCATAACTCTTCTCTGTAATCACCTCCATACATTCGTTTGGTGAAGTTGGGCACAACAACCTTTAGCAACCGTTACCTCCCTCGCATACCGCCTCATGGGGTGTAAAGAAGCTATCGATAATGAAAAATATCTATCTAGTAAAACTCTATTTACCTCTAGTCCAAAGGCAAACTATTGATAATGTTCTAACAGCGTCATTATCATTGTTCTTATGGTCATTATAATTTTTACTATGATCATTATCATGATTATTATCATCACATCATCATCATCATCATCATCGTCATCATCGTCATCACCACCACCATGATCATCGTCATCATTATTGAAACCACCACCACAATCATCATCGTCATCATCATTATCATCATCATCATCATCATCATCATCATCATCATTATACTCGTCATCATTATCAATATCATCATCATCATCATCATCATCATCATCATCATCATCATCATTATCATCATCATCATTATCATCACCACTATCATCATAGTCACCGTCGTTCTCATCCTTGGAACTATGAACCTATAGTCTCTTTAATCAACCCCATGCTTTCTGATTTTGTGGCACCCTCATCCATGTATCCCACAACACGTTTTGTCGTTGTACATTCTTTGTAGCACTTGAAAATTTATCAGGTATTGAAAGTCATCTAGCATGTTTATCCCTCTTTCAATACTCTATCTTCTCGTTTGTCATTGTAAGATAGAAATGCTGGGGCTCTGGACCTTATCTTTCTTATATTTACAGATTCTTGTTCCTTTTTGATATTTTTTGTGGAATCGTTAGAGAGTTGTAAAACTTTTGAGCGTTGTTATAAACCCGTCAATCGCGACATTTCTTATCCTGGGGCCTTTCTTATTCGCATAAATGTGCAATGTTTCCTTATCCAAAGCCATTCTTTTACGCGTCAGTAGTTGCATTCCTGTGTTTTCTCTAATTTAGTCTTGCTATCTCTAACGAAGTCTGCCTGATGGTGTCCTCCTAGGAAATATGCTCTTATATTGTCTATGAACAAGGCCATGATTTCATCTACGTATTACATTACCAACATAATTTAGCCTCGTTCTTATCATTCCTAAAATGTCTTCTTCTTGTTTTACGCGTGTTCATAATATCAATTCCACTTAATATTAGTGTTTTTACCTATCGTGACTTTGAGATCGTTGCTCACAATAACGAAGTTTGTCACTATTTTTACCTCAAAATCGAACTTTAAGAAACTACAACAGAGTTTACTTTTGTTTCCAATTTTATGTCTTTCCTGCTTCATATGGAGTCTTTCAACTGTCAAGAGGCGGCCGATGCAAGTGCAATTCTTCTCTTCAAATCTTCACAAATTGCTGATAGTACAGACTCTTACATTCATATATCTTTGGGAATAAATAGAGGCCTCAACTCTCAATAACAAGATGACAGTTACGTTGCGAATCTGTACCTATTAAAGTTAAAAGCAGCATAGCAAAAGCATTAAAGTTAAAAGCAGCATAGCAAAATGTAACTGCAAGTACAATTATTAACAATAGATACCTAGTCTTCAAGGCATCGGGATCATCTTTATTATCCGCACTGCAAATCACAAAAATGTATGAACATTGTTCCTCGTCATCATTCTCGTCCCCGTACTTCCTACCCGGAACGTTAATTTGGGATTCCAGAAGAAAGACCTGAAAAACGAATATTATTCAAGGTACTACAAAATATTAATAACTTGAAAATTCTACAAATATCTTTAAAGAGGGTTTTGTTTTTTCTTTACGTACACAGTACATGTACAGTGGGCATGTCTTTCAGAAAGCTGACTCAAAGTTGCATGGGGCCGTCCTTCAGAAATCCTGCTAGTTGTTAATAAAAAAATACCTGTTTCTTTTATCACCTGCCCACCATGGACGTGAAGGCATGCATTACATGTCAGAGAAACATTACCTGTTTTCTTACTCTCGTCCACGTTTCGATCTAGTTAACACACTTGCGTGAATGAGTCATATAAAACTTTGTAGACCTAATCGAGAGCATGTAGAGAGATTTTGCAGCTTGTTACGTATAAGACATAGGTGTACAAGAAAACTGTGAAAGGTAGGCTAGAACGTTTTCTAGGAAGGGATGCCTTTTTTGTGTCTCCCAGTTTTAAAAGAAAAAAGCACAATCCGGCATTTCTTTAATGGGCATATGGTGCTATACAATTAGGCATACAAGACAGTTTCCCTATAAAAAGACCCTAAAATCAAAGTAAATTGTGCGCTTTTCATCATCCATTTCTAACAGTGTCCTAAACACTTCACCTGATTAATCTATCTTCCTCTTACCTGCAGAGTTGTGAACTCCTTCAAAAATCGTTCCAATACTTATGTGGTCTTATGATATCACAAGTGAATTTTATCCTAATTGTACTAAAACAAAAGGTAAATAAATAAAAACAAATTTTTAGTCGTTCCGGATATTTTAATGGCTATCTTGGCTCTAAATCTTTTTATGTGCTCCTCTCCTTTGATTTTCTTATCATTAGCAGTAATTTCATCCACGTATATTTTGATACTTTCTGAAACTTACAACAGCATTTCCTTCACAAGGTACGACTGAGATATTAGCACCCACCTGCTCTGCCATTTCCTCAAGGCGACTGGTTTCTTTCTTGCTGAGGTCACGTCTTGCTACAACCTTGACAAGCATTCCGTTATCTCCGCTGACATTATAGGAATTAGTCTGAAAACTGATGATCAATTCCTTCAAGCCAGAAAGAGTTGCATCAATGATACACTTTATACCTTTACATACGATGTACCAGAGTTCCTCGGAAAACTGGGGACCAGCAGAAAGTAGAAGATGCCTAAAGACACAATTATAGTGCGATATGCTTTAGATGCTGCCATGTAAATAACACGAAAAGCTAAGCAAAGAAAATCGCAAGGAGCGGAGAAGGGGTATGATGGAAACGGGCGTGGGAGGGGGAAGTATGAACATGAGGGATATATAATTTTGAGGTTTAATGAAAATTTTATAACCATTTATCACTCAAGAAAGAGGTCTTCCAGCTTTTTCGTATATTTGCGGTTACAACGAAGGAAGGTAATAAGCGACCGTGATAAACTTGAATGTTTTAAGTCTGCAGGTTCTATAGCCACGTTCAGAGGAATACACATCGCCCAAGTTTCTACATGGTTTAAAGGTCTCCACAAGACTGTCATATTTTTGATTGCATAAAATTATAATCCAGGTACATAAACCCCATTGCACGTGACTTAATGCCTCGCGACCGTAACTTGCATCTGTATGCGAGAAGTAATTACCACTTTTTGAGTCTTTAATGAGACAATACGAAAACTTCCAGCTGATTTTTAAATACCATGTGAAAATTTAGCTAATTCCCTCACAAAGCAGCCATGGTCGTGTTAGTATTAACTCGTAATACAGCCAGCAACCCTGTTGTACATGACGTTGTGCCTTGTAAATGTAAGTTGGTTCTGCATGCGAGAGCTAATTTTCACTTTGTGAATCGTAAATTGGAGACAACAGGAGAAGCTACGCTCACAAGTACCCCAGGTGATCCCAGTTGAGACATGTAAGAAGTTTTAAGAGCAGTGAGAAAAAATAGAGAGTAACAGAGAAGCAAGGTCTCTTAACCCTATTGAGTATGGGCGTTTTTGGCCTTTGAAACTATGTGGTAAGAGCTCTGGCAGACTCTCCCGCCCCTAAGGAAAATTTCAACAAATTTTAAAGTGTTTGTTGAAGTAAAAGCTTCCTCAAACCATCCCGCACCTCAGGAATATCTCAAAAACTACCAAAACCATGCAGTGAAACCTGGTACTTTTTGCCAAATAATTGGTCGCATGACATGATGATGCGGTTATTATTGGGGCAACTGTTACAAAAAGAGAGAAGTTTGATATTTGGTAGCCCATATATGCAAATTTTCGTCACCAAATAATACAGTTTCTACGTTCATGTTTAGATTCTATATATAATACATCGTTGCTGAAAATTGGAAAGTTTCCAGATGTTGAGAACCGTTGTTATGCTTCATTTATTGGAATTCGGCATACTAATGATAAGGCGGGGCTGAGAGTTAAAACCATCTTTTATCACAAAATAACTTTTCTTTAGGTTGTTTAGACGTCAGAACGGATAAGTACATCCAAATTTACTACATTCCAAATTTGCAGTGCGCACTTTAACCCCTCAAACCAAATAGGATTAAGTGTTACAAGCAAATCCCCCATACTGCGAACGATGATCTCCAATACTCTTGACCTCTGATTCAAGATAAGGACTTGTAAATTTCAGCAAAATACCAACAGCAACCAAATTCAGGTCTCTTATATATAAAATAAGGTCAGATAAGTCAGCGAGATTTCATGTGCGATCTCTGATGTTAGGATTTTAGCAATGAAAAGTAAGAAATCGAGTAGTACCTTAAGCACGAGCATCCCAATCTAGCAATTGCTTCCACCGGCTGAGATACACACTTGATAAACAAATCAAGTAACAGCTTCATCATATAAGGTACACATTCGCTTGCACCTGTAAAGGAAATAATAAAACAAACACGTTATATAGTGTAAATTCAGAGGTTTATATAAAATAACATAATTCTTGTCTGTAACAAACATTTTCTTCTCAACTTGTATTCGTCTTCTTCTCTTCTATTACTACTAACACCAATGAAAAGTGTACTTCTACAAATCCGTCAAGCCTTACAAGGGTGAAAAAGTATAGAGCATGTGCTGAGCCGTGTTTATTACAGGGTATTTCAAAATTTTCTGAAATAGTTCTCTTTAAAGAACGTCATTAAAGTGAGATATGGAGTCTAAATCTATCAGTTGCTGGACCAAAAGTGATTTTTGAACTTCTTTTTTTATTTCCCCAGCGTCTTTTCAAAAAGAGACATTATAAATTGCCTCTTCTTGTTCCCAATCATAATACTTTGTTACATTTTATGGGCTTTAGGAAGATGAAAATCTAAAGATCAGTTCTAGTTTGGATATACATTAATGATGATATCTCTTTCTATTTACTTTTAACATATTTGGACGAAGTTGAGGAGATCCGGAAATTTGACATGAGGGTGGAGTGGAGGGACCTTCTGAGGGCTTTTCCAGCTGATTGATGAAAATCTACAAAGCGGATTGGTGAGAAATATTTGGACATTGCTATAAATAATTTCGTGTGTAATTTTAAAATACCCTTAATAAATTATTGTAATTGCTACTTTAAGATATATATAACTTTGAATATTTTTATCTTGGGCGACACGCCAATTGTACAATTTAGTATAAAATTTTAATAAACTCCATTTTCAGAATGTAACCGGAGTACCATCTTACCTTCGACTCCTAAGAAATGCCCGATCTCTTCAACAATAAGCTGTGTAGCTAAGCCACTTGCCTGCTTGAAATTCTGTAGAGTATTTTCCCAGTGTACCTTATTCCTTTGTCCTCTTTCAACCCAAGATTGTAGCAAAGGTAGCAGGAGGTGAGTGACGCAAAACATTGAAAAGTGGGGACCTGGAACCGTGCAAATCGATCGGAGAATCTCAAATAACAGTTCAACAGTTTGGGCTTGGAATCTCTTCGGACATGTTGCAACCCCACTTGTTAATCCTTCTATCATCAAAAACCACATTCGTAAAATGCCAGTGTCGTCAATAGCAGTAATGGCCTGAGCAGTAGATGCGGAATCGTGTTTCACTTCAAAGTCTGATCCTGTCGTACTAGAACTGTTTGAGCAGCTATCATCCAACAAGCGGTCGTGCAAATGTGCATAATTAGCAAGCGTTATTGAGTAAGAACCATAGAAAATTGAACTCAGAGGATGTATATAGAGCAAGGAGAGGCGTTTGGACAGCTTCGACAAAGCTTGCAACGCTGGCAAACAAACATCGTCGTTTGGGTTTTCGCTCATAGTGCTTTCTGTGTCACTTTTACTTCCTTCTTGGGAATGGCTATGGTCATTACTTGCTTCGCTAGAACGTAGGAACTTCAAAAGGCACGTAATACAGTCCATTGTGGCTGCTGAGAATACAGCATTGCTTTTGCTGTTAATGAAGTTGTCTACAATATTGAATAAAAGGTTCTGTCTTTGGTCACCATCGTCGAATTCCTCAACACTTCGATGGGAAACGTTGACATTCTTTAAAGCTCGAAATAGAGATCTCCATCCAGATTTAATTGCAGGAGCAAATCCTTCAACCAGTTCATACAATGTGTACAAAACCTAAGGAAAGATAGCATGGATGAAACAGGTTGTTTATCAAGTATTACGAGAGGATTTGAAGGATTGATGCGTGTCACTTGCAAGAAAACTAGTCAATGTTTATAGTTAAACAAATACAGCTAAAAGAAATGACCAAATGTAAGTCAAATGTAAGAGCCTTTTAAGAGCCGGTAATCAACAGATGATCTCTATATATTTGCATTAAATTATTTACTTTAAATGCTGGAAGCCTTTTTATTGCATCAATTGCTCAGGTCAAAATATTAAACTCCAAAACCGAAGGAATAATTTTATGATTTATCGATTCTTTGCAGCTCTAAACGATCCCATGTTTTATTGCAAAGCTATGATCCCGGCATGTTGTAGATAGTTTAAAAACGGGCAGCCTTGGAGAACACCATCGCAATGGATGATAAAATGAAAAACAGCCGCTTATTCAAATAAACGTTTGAGTAGTGAAAGCCGGACGACCTGTCCTTTGTGCCTTCTAAGAATAAAGCTGGTTATTTTGTAAAAAGGTTATTGTCTTAAAACTTTCAAGCAAGTCTACATTAACTGACAATTAAAGGGGAGGTCAAATAGTAAACAGCATGTAAAATTTTAAGGCAGTTATCAGAGATTTGTTTTTGCCTTATAACTTTTAATGGCATACCTGGTTTTGTGTTTCCTCGTCCAACTGATTGACCGCCGTTAACTTTTCAAATGGTCGAAACAAATTTTCATGGAACCAGAAATGTGGAAGTTCATTTCTTCGTTTGAACATTTCACTCAATATGTCATGGATTGAAGTTAGGGCTACTTTTGCCACATGTCTGCTCTGATGACAAGCTGCCTATTCGGCGAGAAAAGAAAAAGGGACACAAGACATATCAAGCATTCCACATTATGACCATTTCCAAAACAAAACAAAGCATAACCGGTGAGACAAGGTACATCCAGTCCGAAAGGCGCTTGACCTGTAGGTAGCGGGCAAAAATCCGCGGATAATCACGAAAAAACTGGAAGGAGTTACTGAAGGAGGACATAGAGATTCTAGGAGTAGATGAAAACATTACTCTAGATAGAGCACGCTGGAGCTTAAAAACTTTCCGTTGCAGTGGTCGCGACTTTTAACAGAATCAAGCAAAAAGTAAAAGCTAAAACGCATAAACGACAACTACCTTGCAGGCGTTACTTTTATTAACGGTATCAAACAGTTTCAAGTGATACAACAGGAAAATTGGTCTGAAAATCGTGTGTTCTACCAAAGTTTTGCATTTATTCTTGACATATCCATCTAAATTTCTGCAGTACTTGAAGACGTCCTGTCTGTCTTGGTTAATAATGAGTAATGTTAATAAGGAGTAATGTTATAAAAATCAACAAAATCTATAGGTAACATAAGTCGTCAAAAGAAAATCATGAAATACAAGGTAAATAGTGGGTTCCTTATAACTGTATCTACTGCAGGCAAAAATCAATCAAATGACGTACCTCTGTCAAATGTGAATACACTTTATTCCAGGCCTTTATGATGTGCAATAGCGGGCGTGAGTTATTTCTAGCACATCGTAACATGACATCACAGATGTGGTAGAGATGCAATGTGTGGAGAGCCATCGAATCTTGAGTCTGTCGAGTTCTCTCTTCATCATGCACATCCAAATCGGACATTTTATCAATGTGTCTGTGGAAGAGCTGCCTATTTGATGCCTTAACCAATGCATCAAGGAACTGTTCTAATGCATGAAGAGTGAGGAGGTTAGCAGCACTTTCAAACAAATTGTCAACTGCTGAAGATAGAGCGAATACGGCACGACAGGCATCTTCAGGATTAAGCAACTCATTAAGACGAGGCTGTTGTTTGCTTTCGTGGGTAGTATGACTATCATCAGCCGAAATGCTATCACATAGACTGGAGGAATCAGACAATGGTGATGAGGTCTCTTGCACAGTAACGGTAGCTTGGGGCAAGGTCGTCGAAGACCTGCTATCGTTGGCGTTAAAGTGTGCATGCTCTAAATGAGATATGTACATACAGCACCTGGCAAGGAAAGAAACAGAAGACAGATACATAGGTACTACTAAACAGCATGCAGAGATAACACAGAAGATGAAATTACTCATTCCTACCAATTTTTCTTAAGCTTCTTTTGGGAGCATTTATTCATACCAGGAATTTTATAGTACTTTCGAATTCATTTTTCAAATTTCAAAGTTCAGTCGGTGTTGTTCCTTGCCTGTTCCTCCTAACGATACGCACACAAGTTTTGCAAACAGCATGCAGCCACTATTCTTTCTGCAGTATACCCCTCAAAGCATATACATATACATACCTGTTTTTGTCTTGGATGTAACGGAATGTTATATTTATTGTATCCATCTGTTTAACGACGTATGTAATAGCTTCTGTGTTTGTAATCAGAAATACTTTAAATTTGAATAAAGAAATAAAAAATACTGCTAGTTTCTAGTTTTAGGTAAAGAAAATATAGGTGATATTGGCATTGTCGATTATCCGGACAGTCAAAATCAAACAGCCCCTCAAAATGTCCAGAAAATCGAAAAATCTGGAAAATCGAAAAAAGTACAACTCATCGGTAATTGAGGAGTTTTTGCAACGTGAGCTGGTCATTTTACTGATGAAGTATGAAAGAAAGGGAAGCAAGTTAAGCTTTGAAATATTGCGGGGTACGGCTTTGCTTCAGCGATGCCTCTCGCCTTTCTGCCGCAACTTCTCACCATCGCAAGCAAGTTACCGTACTTATTGGGTCTGAGAGGATGTAATTGGCAAACGAAAATGAAAGAGGATTTTAACTCAGCGCTCATGTCAACGAGGCGACTGCTGTTTGGCTGTGGGTGCGGTGGATGTATGATTGAGATCAAATTGGCTTTGAACAACGGACTTTGACAATATTGCACCACCGCTCCACACTATTCTTCGTAAATTTGCTGACGCGAAAGCAAACATTTAAACAAATTCCATATAATCGATATTCGGATAATCAACGATGTACTGTAATTTCTTGTCGATGTGATAAAGAATTTATCTTAAGATACTTAAATACCTACGTAAATGATTTTGTGAGTAATACTTACTGAAAAACGTGAGCCCAACATTTGGGAGCATGCCCTCCTAATTCTAACCCAGTTGCTAACAATGCATCCATACTTAATATGTGAGCAGCGTGAAGTCGCAAAGGCGCACAGGGATGAAAGTCTTTGATTTTCTTTTCACAGAAGTAATCTTCACACGAGGCTTCTGCTAACCGGGACAGTACAACTTCGCACCGTGCTTGTATACCTATAGATGTGACAGAAGTTATAAATAATGGAAAAGCATACATTCACATACAATAGCTATTATGTACAGTTATGCTCAAGATACACGATTTTCCAAAGACATATTAAATCTGAAGATGAATGAAACACGGACAAAGAGAGCGCTTTTATTGACTACGTTTCGTCTCCTAAAAGATTTTTCTACAGATCAACTACAAATTGACTGCTGGAAAATGGATTAAACTCTATACAGGCTGTTTAGCCTCTTTTCATAAGACTCTTTGTAGTTGACTTGAAGAAGTCATTAAATAAGACGAAACGTTGTCAATAAAATTTCCTTTTTTTGACTCTTCTCGGTAGATGTGCTGTCAGGTTTCATTAAAGCTAATTTTGTGATGTGAAACTACTGGTATTTGAAGAATGATCTTAGAACTTGACGAGACCCATTATTTTTATCGGTAATATGAATACCAGAGAAATCACGACAATATTTAATTTGATAATGCCATACATACTATAAATTAAAGGTTGTCGTGTTTTCTGTGATATATATATACTAAAAATAGCGCTACAGCGACCTCTTAAAAATTTTGTAGGGACGTTATGACATTTTTCTTGGGTGTTAAGTTACTTAGCGAAAGGTTCCTATATTAACAGTATTTATTGGCACTAAATAGACATAATTATTTAACTAACTTTTATTTTCCAGGATTAATGCAGTAGTTCTCCATGAGAAATTACCTATGGCTTAGTTAATAGTGTGTTTTATTAAAGTATAATAACATTTACAGATTAAATATGGGTATAAAGCTAAAGAATATAAAGCCCAGCAAACTGATGGCAAACAAAACCTATTCAAACCAACCAAAAGAATACAAAACAACAATAAGACCTTGGAGAGCAAATTGAACGATAAAGTCTTTCTCTCAAGAAGATAATTGATCAATTGGAGGTGCTGACAACTAACAAACGTTTATATCAACCTATACAATCTTTCAACATTATTCTTACCTAAAGCGCAACAGAGCCTCGCTGCTCTTCGTAGTCCGTCAAGGCTGAGACAGACCATGTCTCGTTCCCGTGATAAATGATCTTTCCTTGAAGAATTTTCAAGCATTAATGTAAGTCCAACACTGGCATTTCCTAAGGAAGGATTGGTATGTTAATACACGTTTAGTCAGTGTTTCTTGCGGTAAAAACTGAGATGAAAAAACCTCTAAACTGCAACCATGTTTCAGAATATGACCAAGAAGTAACAAGTAAAGCAAGAAACGCACAAAACATGTTACGTGTGATAGCAGAACTTTATTAAAAGCAATATAATGTTATATGATATCTTCCACCATACTGTCGGTATATTAGAAACTTTTCTATCAACAGATCGGTCGTGAACGTAGATTAGGTAGGTTCAACAGTGAGCACATAACTGGAAGTAACATAGGGTTACTATAATACATGTTTGCTATACTGTTGCTTAAATTATTCTTACGCGAAGATCATATGTTGAATGAAAACACAAATGAAGAGAAAGAGGGCGTGTATCACTGTATCAAAAATACATTTATTGTTGCTTCCTAGAGGGCAAATAAGGGCGTTTTGATATTGTTATAAATGTCACCGTAGTACTCTCAAATATAATGGTTTCTGCTTTAGATTGGAGTTGTAATGTATATTATCATTTACATCCTTGTCACGCTGTGGATATGTTTAAATTGGTGATAAATCAACAACTCTTGCAGCATTTCTGCCTCATTTGAAAGCAGATTACAATTGCTAATAATGAAAAAGAACTGGAAGGTTACACAAAACGGTGAAACTTTTTTGTAGTTAAAGCTTTTTCCACCAGACACCGTCCACAGCACAATATCTTAACTGAACTGAAATCTAAGGAATCGTAGACATAAAAGCTTTTCCCTACAATAAATGTTTCTACATCCAAACATTGCATAAAGCATGACCCCTCTATTCTAAACAATTACTCCCATTGTTAGGGGTCACTAAGCAATTCCTATCCTTACTGACGAATAAATCATTAATAAACTACAGTCATATTCCAATACGAACTATCAGCCACAGTGTCTCTCACCTATGCTCTTAGTTGAAGTATCCAAGGGAATCCCAAGCACATCGAGAATTGGATCCCAAGTAGCCAAGAGAAGTCTCCTTGCGAGTTTCATTCCTTCCCGTTTAGCAGGTGTAATGGTTTCCAGGTCTTTAACTGGCGAGAAACTTCCACCTTTATCTAATTCTCCAAGTCTGCCAGAGTGACTACTGAATATGCTTTCCGATAATAATCCGATCAATGCCCGATTTGTTTCCGACGATTCAGGACGATAACCTGCCTTTCCTAAGATGTCATATGTTGTTACTAGACGGTACACTTCAGCTAACCAAACCCTTGAGAGACCAATATGCACGCCACTGTTCAATATATTGTCTATGAATTCCGCCTATATGTAAGGAGAAGACGTTATAAAATGTATAAAGTGTTAATATCTCTGTGCATTTTAACAAGTTCCTGCTTCCTAAATATATTCATGCTTTACTTATACTGAAAATTCCTAAATGTTGTTGTTTGGATTACACAAGAAGCGAAATGTTGCCTTTGGTGCTATGGTAAGACCTCAGAGGTCATCTTTTATATTTGCTATTTTCACCTCTCCTTATAAGGTCTCTTGGGTGTGACAAAATATACTTGTCAATCATTTATATTCATATTTTTGCTTATTTCCAAGACTTGGCCCATTTTCAAATATTAATTTCTTGGCCCTGCACCATTTAGTAACTTAAAACTGGCTTTTACTTAAGATTTTAAAGTTGTGGTGAAAAGAGTCACGTTAGCACTACCTGAAGCTACAGCTGACCATATACTACTAGCCTTCACATTGGCTGGTGTTTACACTGTTTGGTAGGAGGGCAGAGATGTGGAACCTGATTAACATAACATAACATAACATAACATAACATAAGATAACATAACATAACATAACATAACATAACATAACATAACATAACATAACATAACAT
>JAAAKM020001862.1:0-14104 GCA_010016025.2 Alatinidae sp. Z8VKAUB7J3 | reverse complement strand
AAGATGACCTTAAGCTATAAAACTTAGCTTTTTTCTTATCGAATGATTGCTCATATAATGTTTGTCGGCGTCACAATACATACAAACTGCACTCAACAGCGAAAACATTTTGTCCTTTCTTCTTTTGTCTAACACTTCTCGGAGCACAATCGTCATAAATGATCGAAATAAAACGAGTAAAATTGAAGTTTTGCAAGTGACAATAAGAATTTGGACTGCCGGAAGGGTTTTGCGTTCTTGTATGATTTTAGTTTACAGAATGAAGCAGCACGTTTCATCTTATATTTTCCAAACAGCAAACTCATAAAAGGAAAATGCCACTTCGGTTTACAAAACCCAAGACACCATTACGGAATGAGAATGAGGAGTTAAAGACGAATAAAGGATTCAACTATGACAACTATTTTGTGCAGCTTTTATATTCTCGTTTATGAGTTTGCTATTTCGTACTGTATGTACTTTAAATAGTTTGTTTGTTAGTGGTACAAAACAAGAATATTGCACGACATAGCGAAAACATTGTGTACTAATAGTACACAATGTTTTCGCTATTTCGTACAATATGTATGTATTTTCTAATATTATGCAAAATCTCCCTCTTATGGTTTTGAGTTATAAATTTGGATAAGAGAAAGGAGTTTATCAAGGTATCAGGCTAATAGCAATGGTACATTCTCTTTTTCGACACTTCTGAAACTGAAATTCTGGTCCTAAATAGATCTGGATAAGTTTCAGTTACCCCTTTTATCCCCTTCTTCGAACCTCAGCATATGACATTTGAATACAAAAATAGATTACAAATTATTGACAAAATAAAAATGTTGTAATGGATAGCCAATTGCCTTATTCAACTTTTGATAATATCATATTTCGAAATCTTGATAGAATAAAACTATGAAAAGTGCAAAGTCCCTCCGTGAGAATATGTGATTTTAATAGTTAGCTCCTACATTATGGATTGGCTGCTATGATAATAAACAGAAGATACCAAACCACAGAAGTTAAGATTAATGACGAACTTAAACTAAAACCTTATCATCTTATCTAAGAAATTCAGGGAAGTCATGTGGACATATGTTTGATATGGAAACCTCCACGCTCTTGCAGTACTCATATTTTACATCAAAGAAGGCTCTCTGGATATAGTTTTAATTTCAGTAAATTTGCACAGCATTATGATAATAGAAACAGTGCCAAGTCATTTTTTCTTTTAGTCAGATATGTCACTAATTAACATCTTTATTCAAATTTTCTTAAGATTCTGTGATTAAATATGCATTAAATATGAGAGATTCATATATTTTAAGGCCGATGTGAGACTAACAAAAACTATAACAAACTACAATTATTTGACCTAAATCGTATAAAAAAGCAGCTCCTGCTGCTATGATCACTTTGATGTATTCTTTCATTCTCTAATACATACATAAATTCATAATTCATAAACTGGCTTATTTGTTAACATTTTTTCATTGATTGCTTCTTTATTTAACTCATAATTCATATAAAGAATTGGTTATTTTCTTTACTTTTTTTCATATTTATGTTTTCCTTTGTTTTCTTATTCCTGTTATTTTACATAATTTTTTTAATAACAAACGTTTATTTCTACATTCGTGATATACTTAATCCACTCTTTAAATTGTGAGCTATTTGAGTAACAAATTTTAGTAAAACTACACTGAAACTCTGACATACTTGTTCTGCAGTCATATCCATCCCCGTCAAATCCTTCTAGACAAACACAAGTGCCATTGTTACAATGTGAGTTATCTCCGCAGCGTTCGCACGGCTTTGCAGTCGATACTGAAAAAGGAAGGGATCGAAATCTAGTGCACCATTGAAAAGGTTAACCAAACGGTTCTCTTCAAACAAGTTATTTTTTTGAAAAAATATGCTCATGTTTTATTCATTCACTGAATTTTTGGCCTCGTCTTGAGAGATTGGCTACCATAACAGGCCAACTCTTTCTATCCCTGGCCAGATATAAAGGGTGCACTGGTTTAATACCGTTACCTAGCCGATCATATATGCTCGACAGGGAGATATTTCTCTCCTTTCCCTTCGCTCTTTTCCTCTCTATTCTCACTGTCAACACCAACACTTCTCACCCTTTTTGCCGAATAACGTGCCCAAAAGAGTTTAGCTGCCCACACAGAATAGTTCCCATTAACTGTAATGTTGTACCAACTCTTCTGAAAATTTCTCCATTTCTTACTCTATCCATCCAAGAAATTCTTAAAATCCTACAGAAGAAACACAATGCAGCAGCCGTCAACTAACTTCTATTTGTTTGCTCACTGTCCATGTCTCACACCAATACAGCAGGACCTATCAGATGTATGTCTTCAATATTCTTAGCCTTGGTCCTAAAATTGTCATTTAATTATTAAAAATGTTTTATAAAATTTACCAAATTTTACATTTCGAAACTTCTAGCAATTACCATTGCTACATTTACAAACACTTTAAATTAAAACTACAATGAATTTTACCTAAAATAACTACAATAATACAATTATAATAATTACAATAATTTGATGTATAAAAATTACACGATCAAAAAATATTATCGCAGAAAAGGGAATACTACCTTTGGAATCATTTAGTCGTAATAACAGTTTCGAGTCAAGAAAGTCTAATCACTACAAATGGAAATATTAATCTGCTATGTTTGCGGGAAAGTTTATTGATAGCAGTATATCCAACAGTACGTAATAGAAAACTGAATGTCTGTATATTCAGCAAAGTTCTGTATAAGACGTTTATCACCTATTAACAACTACACGACAAAACGTATAGACTTTGCCGCCAAAATGAGTCTCGGAGACTTGGGGTATCATTTCAATGTCCAAAAGTGCTAAGAGAAGCCCTGGAAAATTCTCATGTGTTCATGGGGTTGGGAATGGCAAGCTATATAATATATTCAAACTTGGTAATTATGTGTATTCATAAACAGGGATAAAGATAAAATCAACAGTTCTAACATTGTACGTCTAGAGTCAATATCACTTCGTCACCCTTGCCATCTTGTATTTATAAGAGCTGATATCTCCTATACAATAAGGTATAAATTTATATATATGGTAAATATGATATCAAAGAAATATTAAAGCATATCTTTTGATGGGGCTGTTGAGCCCTATGTTCATATATTTTACCAAACAATAGTCTGTTATTCAAAGGGAAGAGCCAATAGATATTTACTTTCACAGTTGTGTCCTCTGTAAGATTCTCTGCATATGCAGTGATATCGCTTTGATCCAAAGGTCCACTCCTCTTGCGAATACGTATCTATGCATGTTGCTCCATTTTTACACGGTTTCATCAGGCAAGGTCTGAACTCTGTAAAAAACAACATGTAAATTCATAAATTGTCCTGCAATGGAAATATATTACTACTATCATGTCAAGTGTAACGATCTTCTATAATTACTGAAAGACACAAGATGCCTTTTACAAAAAAAGAAAATTCTAACTTCTGCCCTTCTCCATCAAGTTTAGCATCCCCCAAAATCTTTAAAATTCAAGCTTCTGCTCAAAGAAAGTCTTCTTCTGTTCTAAAGATACCTTCTCACTTCATGTGAATAAAACTCTACTTTACTTTCCTTCTTTTAGCATATCTCTAGTTAGTTGTTAATGTACCCTGTTGTTTGTGCTGCTGCCTTAGCCAAGCGTGTTTTGTAAATTGTAATTAAATAATCCAAGGATGGTGATAGAATACACCGAGGAGTAGGTAAAAACGCCAAATAAGGAAACTTTATTGACAGCGTCTCTTCCACGAGACTACTTCAGATCAACTACACGCTGGTACGGAAAATTGGTGAAATTTAGCTAAGTTTTGCCAGCTTTCAGTATTAATCAGTGGGTGACTATTCATCATTTATTCATACACCGAAAGCTCATGTTTCATTACTATATCTCACCAACGCGCCCTGACCTGGGCATTTTTTATTAAACATCTAAAATAGTTTACGGCTTTCACATTTTACTATATATTTAGTTATGTGCGTTATAAAACTATTTTTTTACTATTCTGTAACGCTTTCGAACACAATAATAGTAGTGCTGCTATGGAATCGGGGCTGGGCTGTCATAAACCAAGATGCAGTCACACAAATCTACAATTTTTATCGAAGCAAGTATAGCTTAAAGTAAAAGTTTACCGCCCTGATGTTTCGTCATATATTCAAATACAATTAATGCTCTTTAGGAAACCTAGTTTTATGACTCTGCAATACTTTTCCAAAACTCCAACAATAGTATGGCTACGGATCACGGCTTGTCAAAGCACCACGTTGATCCAGGAATTTTACATCTTGCACAACAAGTTACAACAACTTTCAGCATAGCATGTATATTTTGCAGTGAAACTTTACTGCCCTTATGTTTTACTTTATGTTCAAATACATTCAGTGCTTTTTAGGCAGCCCAGTCTTAATATTTTTCAATACTTTTCGCAAACGTCAACAATAGTATGACTACGGATGTCTGGTTGTCAAAATCCACTTTGTGGATCGAAGAAATTTACACCTTGTACAACAAGTCAGTACAATTTTTTGTGAAGCACTGATAGTTTAAAGTTTTGGCTTAAACACCAAATGCGTTCCCGTGCATGATGCACAAAATATTACAAAATTAATTTATGAAAGAATGAATATATATCCTTTTAGTTTCAGAGTTTAATTTGTTTGCAACTTGTTTCTAATTTGAAAATATTTGCTTTTCAGTAATCAAAGCCACATTATGTACTAATTTGCAGCAAATTGAACTATCACGTTATCATTCGTATCACGTTGATTAATAAAATATGTCAAAACGTATTGAAATCAGCCAAGATCTACTCTGGTTCCTGTAGTAACCTGATTTTCTGTAAATATAGATATTGAGCAAAAGAAATGGAAAGTTCTGTATGACCTAGAGATATTTCAGGAGCTTATGATCGGGACGTTAGTTACAAATTTTCAGTTTTGGAGCTAGAAGACATCCAAGTGGGACGGGCTTCTTGAATACTGAAGAAGTCTGCACCAGCAATAATGCATTACAGTACAGACAAGGAGACAAGAAGGGAGACAGTATCAAGAAAGTTAAAAAAAAAGAATAATCCATTGATGGTCGAATAAATCCACGTAAAGATTGGAAAAAAGAGGAACTGATTAAACGACAACAACCTGCATTTTAATGACTTAATAATTTGCTTAAGAAAAACGATTTGAAGAAAAGACGGCTCAGACAAGGATGTGAACAAAATGGAACAAGACGAATCCGTAGCACCAGAGGCAAATTGAATAGAATAACCGGCAAAAGACCTGCTGTGCATGTAGAGGCATTGAGGAACAGAATGAGGTACTCGTGATCAATGAAACGTTAAATTCTGGAAAAGAGGAAGGATCGTATTGAGAACGTCTCTACAATGACAGAGAAGCAAAACTTATTCAAAACGGGAAATAGGTTTCAGAAGCGCTACTGCAAGAGATTAAACATGCAATCTGAAATAGAAGCAACGGCGGGAGACGAAATTACAGTGGAAAAAATCGAAGCCGTAAATGATGTCGGTGTTAGAAAATAAAAAAGTAGGTAAACCACGTAAAACACAAATTGAAAAGTTTTCTTATATCGCAAAACATTGTCCGATGAAGTGCCCAGCATATTTGAGACTGCCGTGGATTGAGAGTGTTTCCTTAAGTGTTGATAAAAGGATAAAAACAGCCGTGACAAAAATATTTTCCTCGATACAACCGCCTGTTAATTTTTCCACCCAAAAGTTGCTGTCTGTTGCCCGAAATGACGTACTAACTGCCACATATAAACGTGTTTTAGTTTATAAACTCACGCCTTGCTGTGCGAGCAAATATATATCGTACGTACGGTACAGTACGTGGCAGAGGTTGCTTGGTAAAATCGTGCAGCATTTGCCGGCCTTCTTTAATATTGTACCGAATTATTTTACTGTGTAGAGAAAGCCAAGTCAACAGGTCCCAAAATAAAATCGGCAATAGGACAGCATTTGAAAACCGAACATATACAGACAGCTATCAAAAGCACTCGTTTAGGGTATTATACAAGGCCAGGTATCAATTTCATCATGCCGCGCTAGAAGCTGCTTTAGCAAAACAAAGAAGCCAGTGCTTCTTCGAGAAGAAAATTTGTTTCGTACTTACACGTTTTTCAATAACACAAGTGTCACTTACGCGACTGTTACTTTCTGTAAAGTGTTTTGCTCTCGTTTCCTATAAATTCGTCTCAAAAATCTTTCTTACTTTGCTCTATGTGATTGCTGTGATCAGTGTATGACAAAAGCATCTAACAAAATGCCTCTCTTTCTCAGTGCTATATTTAAACATTGTAAGTTACACGGGAGAATATTTCCCGTTTGTCACGAGGTGAAGATTTTTTACGAATGCTGATTATGCAAGTAGTAATAAGTGTGAGAAATCTTTAATGTTTCTTTCAGTGGTGAGCAATTCTGCGGAAATTTTCCCTGCGAGCATTTGTCTTGTGAGCATTTGTTGCAGATTCGTTCTTCCATTATCATAAATTAATTATCAAAAATAATACGTAAACATTTATTGGTGTGTATAGAAGTAGTCTAATCCATAAGTTCAACAACTAAAATAAAAGATGAATATTAAGTGTTGTACTGAAGACCTGGATTAGTTCATTTTGCTACCAGCCTCCACCCGAAAGAACCCCGGTTCAGCAAGAGAAATGCTGTTTGCTGTACCATGGCATACCAATAAGTGTTTCCATTATATCTTAATGTCAATGTATCTTTATTAGCCTTCATAAGACCTCGCTCTGTACAAGTGACAACAATTGGAAATAAAGTTAACCGACAAAATTGATTATCGGAGATATAACTTCTACCTATTGGGTATGGTTATTCACAAATCTGCCCCTGCTTCTCTATCTATGCTCATTCCCAAGATTAATCACATGATAATATTGGCATTATATGCTAGAAGAGTCTCCCTGTATGAAGGTACACCTTATTTTAAAGTACACTATGCAGTAGATAAAACGCCAAATAAGGACCCTTTATTGACAACGTTTGGTCTTCTTAAAGACTTCGTCAGGTCACTGTAGACTCTTCACCTTTTTATTCGAAGTACGCTGTATTAGGGGAAAAGGTATGATGCTTTACCAGAAGACGAAATTGGCGCAACAACAGTAGAAATGCAGCTTCAAGTCCCCTTGTCCCATAACTACAGCATGCTAATGGATAATCATTCATATGGTGCTTTTGGCTCTGTTAAACACGCCCATAAGTGGCTTTATATCTACGCTTTATTTGACTAAAAGGAAGAAAAAGAATAAATTTAAAAAAAGCTGAAATAAAAATAGAACTAAAAACAAAAAACAAAATAAAATAAATTTATCAAAATAAACATTTAGACCTTACCTTCACAGACGCTACCTGCAGCCCACAAGGGGCAAATGCAACTGAAAGACATTCCATCTCCAGATAAAACACAGTTGCCTCCGTTTTTACAAGGATTGGGCTTGCAAATTTTGTCTTTGAGAAAATAAAATTAAAGACGTTAAATGATATTAATCTCGAGAAATAATAGAATATTGTCCAGATCCTTATTGTCAAACAAGTATATAATAAATAGTTTAATGCAAAAATTATACTGAAAAAGAGGAAATTATGTATATTTTTGCAAGACGTTAATAATAAGCTTAAAAATAAGTTAATAATTTTGCTGATACTAAATTAGAAAGGGTAGATGGCTCCTACAGTTTTTTCTTGTTACACGTGAGTCATGACTTTCAGCCAGTATGCTCAAAGATATAATATAACGAGAACCCAAATCTATAGAATGAAGTATCCAAGCTTTGGATTGTAACGGCTATGTATGTATGTATGTATGTATGTATGTATGTATGTATGTATGTATAAATGTATCTATGTATGTATGTATTTACGTATGTATTTCGCCGTTTAAAAAAAATTTCAAAATTACAGTATGTGAAATACAAACTACTTTAAAATATTAAAGAGAAAATATAAAAGTTTATACAATAGATATAATTTCAAAAACAAAGAAAGCCCTATAGATAAAGTTGGAAGGGATAGAATAAAAAATCTTCAAAAGACCTTGTTTCCATAATGGTCTCTTGTCTTACAGGCTTCGTGGAAAAGATGAAGATACATGGATTTTACATACAATCTTTTTAACATATTTTGCAATGGTTTCAAACGCGCCCCCTATAATTAGAAGTACCAAGCTAGAACGGAGAAGCTTGAGTGCGAGTCTCGATAAATTAAGTTGAGAACGCCCACAAGAAACTTAATATTGTTGTTCTTCCTCCTTCTTCGAAAGCAAGTACTTAGGGAAGAAGTGACTGGAAGTTTTTAAGACGTTTCTTAGCACCTAGAGGTGATCAATGTGCTGAAAAGTTTGTTTAATTGATTTCCTAAGAAACGTAAAGTATAAAGTTCTACTTTAAACGGCAAGTAAAAGACTATAAGGAATACGATTGCCAATTTAGACAAGTTTTGTTAGAGTTTGTAGAACATACTTCTTTACGCAAAAATATCAACGGTCATGGTCATGGTTACGAGATGGTAGTAAGGGTGTCGAAAGGACAAAATTATTACCACTAAAGAGTAGTTGCCAGGCCATTTACTGCTCTGATTACTCCACAGTTGTTGCCACCAGAATCCCCGAGGGACGGTGTGAGCCTTAGGTAGTTAGCTGTAAGCCCGAAATGTTGAATTATAAAATGTGGAATTTGAACTGGCATTCCTTAAATTGCCTGTTATACAGTTACACTCAATATCCTTGAACCATGGGCCAGCGTTTTACTCACCAAGCCCCATCATACCTAAGAAAATTACAATTGGGAAAATGATAACAGCTTTGTGAAACGCTTTCAAAATATTCTGAAATTTTGATTGAGTTTACAAGATTATAGTTAGAAATTGTTAATTACTCAACGATAACTAAGAAATTTGTTTTGCTGTAGAAAAGTAATCATTTCTCTAAATTCACGGGCTTGCAATTCTAGATCATCTTTAAGGCAAACGAACAGTTAGCAGACAGCTATGAGCATTGAATCTGGTCTGTCTTTTGCTAAGACGTATACCTAAATGCACATGTTTGGACAGGAAGAGAATACGAAATGTGTCAAGCACAAAGCACAATATCATATCTCGGTGTGTATAAGTGTCTCCTTTGCTCCCCCTACTTCTAAGTAACTAAAACTCACCAATGCACACTGATCCAGTCCACGGGGGCACGCAAGTGCATTCGTATCCATTAACTCCTTCTGTGCATTTACCTCCATTTTTGCAAGGATCATTGAAACAATAACTGAGATCTACGAAGCAAGCATATACTTTAATACTTTTCACACCTGATGTGACGCTTTGACAATCAAACAATTTTTAAATATAGGATAATTGAAGGTGCACATGTACGACATGCCATTGTGAACTTACAATTTAAAGTAGAATAGGCTCTGTGTAAACACTCCATTTCTGATCCCAAGCCTAAATGCTGACAAGGAGTAGAAGATTTTGAAATGATAATACTGTCTTATATACTTAACTCTTTAACATAAAGAGTTATTACTTAAATGAAAGAAGTTAATAAGAGCTATTCAGGACATGTTTGAAACCTTAAACAGCTTTTAGAAGCCAGATTAAAATAACGATTTAGGATAAAGACCAAATAAAACAGCAGGAAAAAAGGAGAAAACTAACTAGAGTAACAACATCCAAATTTTTCTATCTATCTGAGCTTTATACATGAATTTCGGTTTGCATACCTAAACGTCCTTTTTATTTCTCTTATGTTAATAACAAATAAGATACAGTAAAGTCCCGAATATAAGCCCTGTATGCATTTTTTGGTGGACTTATATTCGGGGAAAGGGCTTATATACAGGGGGATTATATTCGGAGGGACTTTTTGGCTAACAGGCGACTTGTGTATTCCAAAAGAAATCACCATCTGGTGTCCAATCAAAGAGACTAATAACAACAATCAATGTGTAAATCTACAAAAGAACAAAGGTAAATAGAGAGGCCCTATATATTCTCTGTCCATGCTCATTCAAAATCACTGCCTTTGCACTATCAATTTCGGATCCAACACACAAGATCCCAAATGTATCCCGGAAGTATCTTTTGGTTAGTTTACAGGGGGCGGGGCTACATTTGGGGAGCTTATATAAGGGGGACTTATATTTGAGATTTTACGGTATTAGTAAAAAGTGATCATCCTGATTAATGGCATGCATTAAGCTTGTCAAATAAATTGCGTTTTCGGAAATCGATAAACTTTTTCAGCTTTCATTGAAATTGTTTGTTATACCAAAGTTTGTAATAAAGCAAGACCAAAGGTAGATTTGTTATTCCTTTGGTGACACTTTTCACCTAAACCTGCAGATTATTAAGGACCGCATTCCATTTATGCAGCCATCATTTGTAAAATTGTTTAAAATTTTATTGAGCTTTTACAACCTCTCAGGTATGGATTAGTAACAAAGCTAAGCTCTTGCCATTTCTTGTATCACCATACTGTAAAACCGAATGTTGTTGGACTAACACTGCTTTCTTCGGCAGGGCTATCTTAATTGACTAACTACGTTTTATGACCAATGTTGCAAGGACGTCGATATTAAGTTGTCTAAAGAAACAGAAATAGGGACAATCATACTGCTGTGCCATAATAAAAAATGCATGGTAATCAGTCAATAAACTTGTTCTCTCTATTTCGTTGTTATCACAGTTATCTCTCGATCAAAGTCCGACGTAATTACTGATGCACATGCATTAACTAGAAAATTATATTTTTCTACAACACGCTTGAAAGAGTACTAAAGTGAAGACGTCATAAAAACTTTCTTCGAGGAATCGCAATCATAACCATATCACAATGTTAACCGTGCCACCAAATGCCCGTGTGCAAAATATCGCGTTCAAATCTCATATCAGCTGCGCGAAACGGCTGTTTGAATTTGTAAAAGGCCTTAAGGAAGCACCGTTAATTTTGCACAGTTCATAAAATTATGAACTGGGTTCATTTAACAAGGTATATAAGCATACGAATGATTTAAAGTTTGGAAGGGCGTGTCTCATCGATAGCTCAAGGTATGGTTTTCAAATTTGGACAGTTTGTCTATGTCAACAAGAAGAAAGCAATGAGTTAAAAAATTATCAAATTTCTGATATTGATTAAATCGTAACGTTACACTTTAGTACTCTATTAGAATATTTGCTACAACGGCGTAGGTATTGCCTTTTTCGATAATTGATTGTCGTGACACAGTTGCCTCAAAGAGACACAAACATAGCGATGAATTCAATCTGTGTTTTTGGTTGTCAACCCGAATTCAAGCACTACCTTCATAAGCCTACATACGAAAACTAAAGCAATCTATTTTGGTGCTTAGTAAAAACATTCTGGATCATCTATGAAATTATACCTGCACACACAGGACCTCTGTACTCCGGAGGACAAAAGCACTCGAACTTTCCTTCTCCTTGTTTCTCACTGCAGTATCCACCATTTTGGCAAGGGTTTGGCTCACAGTTGATTACGTCTAAAAATTATATATATAGAATTAAAAAGGCGGTCACAATATACAAAGAGAAAACAATAATAAGGCGGAACCTAATGTAACACAAAGAGTTATAAATCAAGTTGTAAAAGAGATTTTTTGAAGACCCTGTTATTGATGACTGTAGATGTGAACATCGTTTCTACCGACACTGAGGCCCGGAACCTCTAAACTCTCCAAGGACCAGTTTTATTGGGTTTAGAAAGTTGGTATGTTGTACAAAGTTAGAAAATTACTTATAGTAACGGATTCATTTTCTAAACATTTTCGCCAAACACTGATCACAGCTTTCATATGGAGTAAAGTAAGAAAGCTTTTTGCAATGAATTTATAGAAAATTGCAAGACAAAAACACTTTGTAGAAATAAAAATCACAAGAGCAACAGTGTCTGGGGTTTATGGAGTTTGTATTGTTTGACTAATTTAACTAGACCAAAGTGCGGGAAAATTTAACATCTAAGCTACTTCGATTTTGACTCATATTTCAACACAAACAACAGTACCTCAAGCAGATCATGATTAAACACTGTAGTTAATTACTGTTGCATTTTTTTATACGAGAACGTTAGCATGAAGCAGTGACACAGTATATCGCAAAGCAAATGTAATTATGGCTTGTATAACCTATGACTGGTCAATAAAAAATGTCAAGCCAATCGTGTTTCTTATTACAACCATTATCATGCTGCATTTTAGAGATGGATACACATGACTGCCATCACCCAAACTTTGATCATATTATTTCACCTAGAAAGTTTGAAATAGGGGTTGGATGGCTTGTAATTTATTGTTACTCTGTGATTGGTCTGGGATCTAAAGATAGTTCTTTCTTTATCACATTGTTGTTCCCTTGCTTTTCATGGGCAAATATAAGAGGTTTTAGCTAATACAAGGTAGTATGTTTACCTTCACATTTGTCTCCTCTGAATTTTGGTGCACAGACACAAAGGGGTTGGTAGCCATCATGGGTGCATTCTCCTCCGTTCCTGCATGGATTAGGATGGCATGGATTTTTATCTACAACAAAAATCAAAAGAGGCCATTTTCTTCTAAAACTAGTAACTTTGAAACAACTCTTCAGAATTAATAATTTAACACAGCAAAGAATTTTACATGGTCGTAAAATGTACTGATACTTTGATTGTCTCTCAGTTTAAGAGCACTAGCCTTTGACTATCCTTTCCTCTAGACCTAAAAGAGGTATCTTGGACCAAAATACTATTCTTAAAAGCTAAAATATGTCAAGAGACCCCGTGTGGCCATGTCCTGGCTTAATTACCTTAATCAGTATCAAAACTATATACAACTATGTACGTAAAATGCACAGATAATTTCTTTGCCTCTCAACATAAGAGCACTAGCCCTTGATTAATCTTTCCTCTTGACCTAAAAGAGGTATCTTGGACCAAAATACTATTCTTAAAAGCTAAGTAATGTCAACATTAACATTGTGGTCATAGCTTGGCTTAAATACCTTAATCAGTATTGAAGTTATATGCACCTGCGTACGAAAATGGAAAAGTTGCCTGGATTACTTACGTTCACAAGTTGGTCCAAAAAAGCCAATTGGACATTCGCATGCATGTCTGGGCATCACATCAAGGTTGAAGCACTTTCCATTGTTCTTACACGGGTTAGGTTTACAGTAGTTTCTCTCTTAACGGTAAAAGTAGAGTTAATCAGAATTTACAGCAAATGAAAGTCTTAATATGAATTAACTGGTAACAGGAAAATGTATAAACTAGATACTTCATCCAACGTACATAAATCAAATGTAAATATATGTTCTAATTGCTGATACAAAACTAGTATACCTTGAACTGTTGTTGAAAGCAGTGAATGAGCAGAGAAGAGGAATAAAATACTTTACACCTGTTCTAAATTATTTTGTGACAGATACGTTTTGCTGGTGGACTTATCTAGTCATTAATACTATACTAACATTCATACCAGTTCAGTAACGATAAATAGATCCATTAGTACATTTCGTACATTCCCTACGCCGCAGCAAATTAAATACAAGTCTCATTGGAGTGAACTATGTTCCAATGCAAGTTGTGTCGACCTAAAACTTTATAAAGAAACATCTACACTATAAGTTGCTTGTAACAACTCCTTAGTTTAAGGAACACAGATAGATAATCTCAGATTTCCTGTAGCATTCAAGGAAAGAATACCACTCTAGATAAATGCTCTGCTGTTTGCCCAATGCCAATAATGATATGTGATGATTAGGATAAATTGTTCTACGTACATTGTAATGACTAGGCTTAGCAAAAACTTTTAAAGACACAGTAAATGACATGTCAAGAAAAACATTGCTTTACCGTTGCAATGGCGTCCAAGGTACCGTGAAGGGCAGATACATTGGAAATCTCCATGCCCTATGGGCCACATAACACCTCCATTTTGACATATATCCTGGTATACGCGACCTGTCATGGAGAATCATCCAAAGAGAAGAATGAGTAGTTTGCTGAAAGGCAGATAAAAGACGCAAAGTGATCAATATGAATACAAAGGCACTTAA
>JAAAKM020001859.1:3277-14108 GCA_010016025.2 Alatinidae sp. Z8VKAUB7J3 | reverse complement strand
GTTAATATCAACATAAAAACTAGTTTTTACTCAAGGCGAGCTTTCGGAATTCTCATTCCTTCTTCTGGCTTAAATCCGTCCAGATAGTTCCTTCCCTAATAAATACGAGTTAAAACAATGGAAATTTATGTACAAGAATTAAAAACACTAAATATTTGTAAAAGGAGTCTGGCCTGAAACTTCAACCTTGCGACTGTATTCTTAAGTTCCCACTAAAAATGTATAATATATATATATATATATATATGTATATATATACATATATACTGTAATTAAGATTATTGTTCTTGTTAAGCAAGTACAATGTGAGGTGGCCGTGGTACTCCAATCTTACTGTCGACTTTTTATGTGACAATGATATTTTCATTTCTTAGTACAAAATTATGTGGGCTGTCCTCCTACTTGAAATTGTTAGTTAACATAATGGTGATACTCAGACATCAGGTCTCTCTTTGATCGAGTACAGATAATAAGAAGATGTATTGTGAGATAAGGGTTAAGCAATGTGCTTCCCTTTCTTTTATCTATTGCTTTGAGTACATTGCTATCATTCATCGCTTTAATATCATAATATTTTTTCAAAGCCAAACTTTTAAAGCAGTATTTTTGCTAACTCTTTGAACAATATATCGTGCAATTCAGTTTTTTCAATGATGATTGGATTGTCAGGGTCAGAACAAAATATTTTTGTGAAGCAGGTGGATTCTATTCCCTTTGATAATTAACATGGACGTAGTCTATCAAAGAAAACATCAGCAGCTGCCATTCTTTCTTTGCCAAAGTCACTAATCTTCTCCGAAAATCAAATTTTTTAAATTTCTGAGTTTAGTGAGAAAGGCATAAGAATTATCCCAATCAGTGTCAAATGTTTTGCGTATATAATTGCTTTAAATGTTACTGTTGTATTGAAAGAAGAGTCTTTTATGATGTTTACTGCTTCAAATATGCTTACTTCTGAGTTCGTTAAAGTCGATACCCCTGTGAACGCATCCATGAAAAGAAAAATGTGAGATATGTTATCTCGACCGAGGCGCAACAGCCAAATTTGTCAAAAAATATCCTTGAAATAAATTTTTCTGCAGTTATAAAATTAGTCAAAAGGTATAACTAATCAGTAAATCAATTGGTGGAATAGTCCATCCTGTGCTTTAGACAATACGACTATTGGGAGAGTGGGAAAAGTCTGAACTCTAAACAAGTATTTGCTATCTTTGTAACCTTGAAGAAAGAAGATGAAGATGTGGATCATTTTTCATGCAATTGCCTGTGTCTGCACATTGATCCAAAACAGGAAATGTTTAAAAAAATAGAGAGACAAAGCAGCTCGCACTAATTATATAAATTTCCTACCTCACACCGTTAGGATGACTTTGTCAATATATTCAAAATAGTGAAAGGTACCTACAAATCAAGCTTTCATTGGCTTTCTGTATTGCCACTACCGCTCTGTCCAAATCAGTTTTAGAAGACTGTTTTCCGCGGAAAAGTTAAGGATAATACAGATATTGCAAGTGAATAATGCTATCAATAACTACAAATCTGAATGGCGACGTCTCATAGTTTGCTAGTAAAGTATAATCAAGTAAAAAAATAAAAAATACAAAAAATACAAAAAATTTTAATGTAACATTAACCTCGACTCTTTAATTTTATACTCAATTGAAGTAAACCTGAAATTCAGGTCATCTAATATTTCAACTCATACTTCAACTCAAGGTCAGTCTTTGTAGATTAGTTCTGGAACAAATGGCATCAGAGTAGTGTGTTAAATGACCTAGAAAAGATTGGCCAAGGATGCCTGTGACCCAACTTAAAACTCTCTAGCCCTAATGACCTCTTCTCCGATACATGTCTACCAAGCACATACCACAGAACAAGCTCAGTTTGAGCACAGTTCCTCCTTAGGGTAACTGTCTTTAAAAAATCACCTATCAACCATTTGGAAAACTAAGCCATTGGCACAATTATCTTGTGCCTACCCTTTGACATCAGTTCTGTTATAAACAGAGGTAGAACGTTTCAAGATATTAGAGATGAGGAAACGTTTATGACAAGTAAAAGATGCGACAATAATATATCGTAATTACGACAAAGTTAATTTTATACTCATTTGAAGTAAATCTGAAATTCAGGTCATCTCATACTTCAACTCATACTGCAACTCAAGGTCTGTATTTGTAGATTAGTTCTGGAACAAATAGCACCAGAGCAGTGTGTTGACCTAGAAAAGGAAAAGCCAAGGATGCCTGTGACCCAACTTAAAATTCTCTAGCAGTGATGACCTCTTCTCCGATACATGTCCACCAAGCACATAACGCAGAACCAGCTCAGTTTGAGCACAGTTCCTCCGTAGGCAACTGTCTATAAACAGTCACCTATCAACCATTTAATGATTTGAAACACTAAGCCATTGGCACAAATAGAAACAATGTTTTAATGACCCCGACACAACAAGTAAGTAATGCTATCGTGTCTGGTACTTATCCTTGGGTAAGATAGTACTTTTTTGCGGTTAGGAATTGCCGCGATTTAATATTTTGCACCCACACGGCAATGCATTTTAAACATGCCTAAACATATTCAATTTTTTTGTTATAGAAACTATTGTCAGACACTATGTAGTAGCTACAAAGATTAAAAAGAGGGCGTGGATTAGTGTGATAAGCGAATAAAGCTTAAGAAGATAAAGAGGGTATCATATGCAAACAGATAGTAAGTGGTTCTGTGGAAAAAATTGTCCTGGTTAACTTCTTAAGTATCAAACTAGCTCGACTTTATTCATACATAACATAACACAGAATGAAAATGCCGCACGGTTGGTTTACCAGTCCCTGAAGTCAACAAATGTATACAAAATGTTTGAGGCAAAATTTTTGGGTGACACTCAATTCTCCAAGCATAATTTAGAAGAAATATACTTTGCTCAAACCCA
The DNA here is from genome assembly GCA_010016025.2 of Alatinidae sp. Z8VKAUB7J3. Classification (NCBI taxonomy): domain Eukaryota; kingdom Metazoa; phylum Cnidaria; class Cubozoa; order Carybdeida; family Alatinidae; species Alatinidae sp. Z8VKAUB7J3. Next base: position 11,176 of record JAAAKM020001859.1, on the reverse strand, counting down.
CCCGCTATACTTAGCGTCTATTAGAATGGTATTTACATTGGTCACAGAAAATTTCCTAGATACCCAAATGTTATCTTAGTTTCTATTGAAGAGTTTAAGTTGCTAAAAATTCTCACAGAGACAATCCAAGTGTTACTTGTCTTAAAAATATGAAGTGCATACATGCAAAATGCACATATTTTTCCCTTTGCTAATTAGTTATCAGTGTGTCGAAGAATCAGTTCAGGTCTAAAAATCAAATTCTAGGAAGTGTTCCGAATATAGTACATATGACAATTACACCGAAATAAATTGTGTCTAAAGTACATAGTATTTAATTGTCAACTTGCTAAATAACTTGTTCAGTGTTTAATTATAAAATTCATATGGCGAGTAAGTAGATTTAGACCATTCATAAGTCTCTAGGTCACCTGCAAACTCCACCGCATCCCCAATTTTCTAATGACGGGGCTGTTAAACGGAGAGCCTAGAACAAGTTTGATTTTGAAAATCATGATCCTTAGAGGATTCTTGGTTACGCTGCTAATATTTAACTTTCATTTTCTTCTTTTCTCTCTTTATGATTCAAAATATCGCAGAGAAATAATTACAGAATCTCAGAAGGGTACTACAAAAATGTTAATTATCACCATCCAACTTGTTAGTGACGCAGTTTTTCAACAAATATAAACTTCTGACAATGTCTTCAACAATTTTTGTACATTTAAGTTTTGCGCGTTTCACTTAAATCTAGTCTTTATAAATTGCAAAAGAAATTCGTTCATTGAGTGAATACTATCGTATTTATACGTTATAGCATAAAGGAAAAGATACTGACTAAATTGTGTATGCCTAAAAAGGAGTGGATCTTCACTTTCCTAGTTCAGCCGATTTCTGTCCGACCTGGAGATGTATTAAGAACGACGAATCCTTGTCAAAAGTATAGCTTTCCTTTAAGTAAAAGTTTTACAGCCATTTCTTCGAAAGACTGTTACTCTAACCTGTATTTTTACTTTAAGGTGTTTTTTTGTTGTTTTTTTTGAAAAAAATTGATCTCAGTAATTGTGCACGTGGTTCAAGGTCTTTCAGACTTTTAATGATAAGTCAAACACTTCCACTTGCAAGAAATCTTAAAAACATTTTGCTACAGCTTATAACAGTCAAAACAGAAAAGACATAGTTCTTTATTTTTACTATCACCATTTTACGTCCAAGGGATCACATGTTACTTCCTTTTGAAAGAACATTGCGTAAGGATTATTTAAACTGCGGAATATAAGCAGTAAATGGAAAGAAAAAATGGTCTTAACCTGTAGACAGAAAATTAAAATGACTCAACTAGGATGCTCCAGCAAATAGTTTTACATATATCTAGCAAAGAAAGTGAATAACTCTTTCACGCACCCTCGCAGAAAATACTGCGAAAAGAAACTACAAGTTATGCGGGAAATTTGAATTTGCTAAACCTTGTTTCGCAGAATTAGTTTTCAGATGTAGTAATCACCAATTAGGACAAATTTGTAACACATTATCTTCTTGGGACTATATATTTTAATAAAGTATGTGATATTTTAGCAAATATTTTAAAAAATAGTAAGGAAAGAATTTCAAGTAAGTTGCGTATAATTATTTTAATCGGATTACATTTTTTGTTGTACGTTTCATGTTTTCTCCTGTATCCTTTTCCTAATCAATTTTATTGCGCTGTAGCTTTGTCATAAATTTAACCTTTTCGCTTTGAACCTTAGGGGTTCCTTTTTCATGTTATCTATTGTATAACGTAATATTCAGCTTTCTTTACTACTTCCGATTTTAAATTAACGCCATTACTCTAAATATATCAGTTAGAAACAAGAACACTAGTTCAAAATTGTTGTAGCTTTTCAAGAAACGTTTGGCTTTGCTGGCGAGTGATGCCCATTTATTTCAGGCAATTAATACTTAGGCTAAATACCAGTTTATTGCTTGCAAGACGATCTTTTCCAAAACGTACTTAAATATCGTAAACTGCTGAAGTTTAATTGTGACATGTTGAAAAGCAATTTACTGCTAAAGTTTATTCTATCATGTTAAAAAGGATTTTACTGTTAAAGTTTATTGTAAATACATAAGAACAGCGGACACATTGTGGTTTCGTTTTTCAATTGAAGCTTTTCGCTTGGCTCTTTTCAAGATCATTCGCCAACACACTCACAACAAAAAGTTTTTTTCTTTTTTTCTTTTCTTCTTTTCTTCTAATTCAATATTTTAAAATGAGCGTGCGAATTTACAGTATCAAACAAAATGTTGTTGAATTAAATTGTAAAGCTATAGAAATTAAAGTTGATTGTATCTTAAGTATTTTAATGTTAAAGTTTAATTGTATCATATTGAAAAGTATTTTAATGTTAAAGTTGAATTGTATCATGCTAAAAAGTATTTTAATGTTAAAGTTTATTGTTTCATATTGAAAAGTATTTTTAAGGCTATCCGAGAACGAAGTAGGTGCAGGTAAAGAAAGCTAAATATTTTAATGAATGAAAGAGTCTTAATTGCGCAGGGAGAATAAAAAACATAATAGCGAGGTTAAGTAACAATGGTTAAAAAGTATCCGAAATTTGTACCAGAATCTGCTACTTCAATCAGAAACTTTAATTTTCATTCATTTCAGTCTTGGTAGAGTACTGTATTGTTTATAAACGTAAGTAAGCTGTCAGCAGTTTATCATCAACAATCCAGCTTTTCTTTCTGTTCTTTTCTTAGTACGATTAAGTAATCCACTTAAAACCGTTTTGAAGATGAAAGAAATCGTCGCACCTGGATATATTTCTTACAAAAAGATTCATTTTATTGAAAATCTAAATGGCATCTTTAGTTCTGAGGAGTTTGAATAACTGACGTATGCCCCTTAATTCGGAAAAGCTACTCTTGCAGAAGTTTTACGCTATAAATCAAGACCTTTGATCTTAATATGTCTGTTTACTAGAAAAATATTAGCTAATGCTATTCAAATATTATTGTAATTTAAAACACTTGAGAGCCAGAAATTGTTAAAATCGGAGTATGTTTGGGTAGCAACTGATAAAAACTTGTGGAAAGATTCCAAACAAACAGTGTATTCCTTTTAAAGAAATTTTGCATAACCTTTCTCGTGGTAGTTTATGGAAAACCCCTCAGTTCCAACTTACGATTAACGTAAAGCCAGGATCCGTTTCTAAACTTTTTCTTGCCATGATCCTCTTAGTTTGTAGAAGGAGCACTTCGTGTTATAAAAGACCAATAAAAAACCTATTTATTCAATTTTGGCTATTTTTTCCAGCTTCTTTTACTAATATCCTATTAAACACAAGAATGCGATATTTCATTTTAATCTTTTGGCAATCTCGAAAGCAAAATATATTCGTAATTCATTTAAGCATTAGATATCACCTGCGGTATTTACACGCTTTGTACCTGTTTGTTGCAATACTATATTTGACAGTGGAACATTCAGTCCTTTTATTTGTTAGTAGTCGTCTTCTCTTGAGCCTATTTCTTCCTAATTTGCTTGCACAATTTTATTTTGCTATCTAAAAATTAAAATTTAAAGATTTGCACCTGAGTTGCTGAAGAGCATGAATTTGTGTATTCCATTCCTAAACAAAAAATGTTTTACAAAAGTTTGTGACGTGATACTTATGCACCAGAAAAAGGCGAAAAGTTACCAACATTTGACTCACTGACACCCTGGAAAATTAAAAGATATGATAAGTTGAGAAAAATTATTGCTATCGCAAAGAAAAATGAAATAAATAATTTCACTAACCACAACATAGAATTGCAGCACCGGTAGACTTATCTAAAAGTTTTGATACGTTCGGTTTACTGGTTAGCACTAACATTCAATCTGACAACAGCTCTTGAAATTCTGCAATCATTTCTGAATTCTTAGCGGCTGCTAAATGACCGAAGCCTTTTTTCCCATAGCATAAATTGCTATTCTTATTGTCAATAAAACCCGTACACTGTAACAGAAAGTAAAAATGATAAAATCAATGATAGTCTCTAAAATACTTACCCTTAAGTGCATAAACGTCAATTATTTGAAGTTAGAAATCTGAGAAGGACATGCAGTTCCTTTTCTGTCTGATTTGTGATGTACTGAACGGCATCTGTATCTACAGCTACGTACCGTGCCTTATAATAAATTAGTTGCCCGATGACTTATTCTATTGGTGAATTTTAAATCGCTTGAGAATCATCATTGAACATTCATACGCAGAACGTTTAAATATTCAACATGCACGTGAATATGTCATCAAGCTTAGTATTTCTACCTGTGACACATTTTGAAACAAGTGGAAAAGGAATACTCTCTAATTAGAATTTGTCTTAAATGTGACAATATTGCAATTTTTTAACTGCGTGTGGCCCAAGAATACTCAACAAAACAGTACAGTAACCCGATATTTTGTGAAGATTGTAGAAGCTGAACCTTTCCTAATTAGAGTTTCTGCATGTTATAGATTTTACTGGCAAAGAAAAAAACAGTCTTTACAAATGAAAGGAGAAACGAGGAACGATTGGGAGGGGGCAGGGGGCAGGGGAATTTGTACCTAAACGTATTTGTGTATAGTAATTCCAATGCTAATTTTTTGATAGTCTATTTAATTAACATGACTGAGTGAGCTCTTTATAGTATTATATGTATTTGAAAAGTTGGTTAGGGGTACAAAATTTGAATATTGCGTTGAGTAACGGATTCCTTCCGCTCCTGGTTATGATTTCTAAACCTGCTCTTAAAATCTCCCCCGGGAAGTCCTAAATAAATCCGATCATCCTTGCTGTGGCTCCTTTTAAGCTTTGCTTTATAGAGCAAAATCATGAAAACCAACGTGGCAAAAAAGTTCCCAAAACTCATAGATCAGCATTTCCATTATCTTATCGCTTGCTTAGTATTATCAACAGGAACAAACTAAAGGTCAGCTATATTACAATGCCAAACATGGGATCCATTTTCGGAATCATGTAAGAAACGTCTCGACAAGAAGGACACAGACGATGAGATAAAACATCTACATATAATAGCAGCGACAAGTCAATGTACAAGTCAAAATTTCCAGAAATTTTAGAATACAGTCACAAGGTTGAAGTTTCAGGCCGGAATCCTTTTACAGATATATCTTTAATTCTTGTACATAAATTTCAATTGTTTTAACCCGTATTTATTAGAAAAGGAACCATTTGGAAAGTTTGAAGCCAGAAGAAGGAATGAGAATTCCGAAAGCTCGCCTTGAGCAAAAGCTAGTTTTTATCGTTTTTATATTGTATTTTAACTTAAGCTTTTGTAGTCTGTTTTAGGTTTTATATATATATATATATATTAACTCTTTAATGCAGTAGGCTAGATAGACAGTGTATTTACTTTAAAATAGTTGTAACATCTGTCTCGGTAAGATCATGAGGAGCAAAAGTTTCTAATTGACATTGCCAAAATGACTCTTTTTCACATAATTTCGCCTCGTTTTCAGCCGAGGCAATAAGAATAAACTGTCAATCTGATTGCCCGTTGTGGGGCGATGAATAGAAATGAGCATAGAGATTTGCTTAGGGGACATTTGTTGACATTTGTTAGATATATTACTAGTTTTAGAGCAGATTCTAAAGGCCAAAGCTGTTTTGGTGCTTCTTATATATGGAAAACCACATGTTAAGCATTCTAACAGGTAGACCACAAATTTAGAGTTGCAAAGAACTTTTTAGTCGCCTTGACGAGTGGGCGAAGTGCACAGTTTGATCTCCCCTTGCAGCCGGAACTGCCTGTCTCCTATATCTCCCGAAACAGCTTAGCTCTTACTAGCTTGTTTTTTAAGCTCTGCACATTTCGATAAGCAACTATCGATGGCTGACTAAAAATTTTGCGATAAGAGTAAGAGTCCGTAAGTACGTCTGTGTTGTTTGATTTCTTTTTCTAGTTACTGTTGAGGACATGTTTCTACTTTTGTCTATAACTCGCAGAATTTTCTGTTCCACCATATTTGAATTATATTTTCTATCAAAGAACCATGTTTCAAATTCTTTATATAATTCATTAAACACATCTCCCCTGAATATGTATAACGTAAGCGTAGAGCCTTCTTGTAAGAGATTTTACGCTTTGTATGATACGGGTGACATGAATCAGCGTGTAAATGTTGGTGGGTGCCCATGGGCTTGATGAATAGGTCGGTGGCTAGAGTAGCACTTAGTTTTGTGACCTTGACACTTAAAAAGTTTATCGTGAATGGTGACCACGATGCCTTAAAATTGATAGTCGAGTGTACAGAGTTTAGATGGTCAAAAAAAGCCAAACTGGTCCGCACCACCCCTCCAAACCAAGAAGATATCGTCAATGTAGCGCCACCAAACGATCTAATTGTCCCTAAGACCTTCAATCGTGTTTTCGTCTAGGTCTGCCATAAACAAACTGGCATAGGATGGGGCCATCCTTGTACCCATTGCCGTTTCCCGTACCTCATAACGGCGCCTCTCAACACTTTGAAAGTAGCCCATCACTTCCCAGTCTCTCTATAGGGTCCTGGGCTAACGTCAATATGTTTGGAAGCAACTTCTTCATCTCCGAATCAACATTTGAAAACAATAGAAGCAACGAAAGTTCCCCATACTCTATTCCAGATCTGTAGCATTTTAGTGGGATAATGGAATTTTACAGTACCGTCATATTTACTGTTTTTAACTAGCAACGTTGTTATTTAAGACCAAAATTTATTTATTAATTATTTGCTTTTTAGCATTCTTGTACTTAAATTTTTATTGTTTAATTTTCATTTATTATTTAAGGAACAATCTGTACAGTTTTAGTCAGAAGATGGACTTGTATTCCAAAAGCTCGCTTTGAGTAAGAGCCTGGATATCCACTTCAGCTGAGATAGTCTGCACGCAGGCTAGAGCCTGCCCTAACGTTTGTACATTCCACTTTTAACTTAGGCTTTTATAGTCTGTATTAGCTTATATATATATATATATATATATATATATATATATTTATATAAATTTATATGTATATACATAATATACTATAAATTTTGAAAAAACGCTAGAGATATAAAAAGTTGGCCACCACTAGGAATCGAACGCGTGACCCACGCTTTTCAGCTAGGTGATCTCCGATGTTAACATCCGCTATTTTTCAGAAGGCACTTTGCATCTTTTTATAATTCCCTAAGAGTGGAGCATTACCAGAATAGCTTGAAATTTAAGGACACTAAAGTGGTTAGAACCCTCGACCTTAATTATTACTTAGCCAACACCTCAACCACTGGACTTCCCGTCACAAAGCTGATGTTATATATTTTATGCATTTAATACTCAAATGGAGGTCAAGATGGCGTAATGGATAATGCATTGATCAAGAACCAGACAGTTGTAAGTTCGATTCCGGTGTCCGGCACCTCGTTGTGATCTTCAGTAAGGCACTTTGCCTCAAACAACTCAAATAACTAGCCTAAATGTGTAACAAGCCGCATGCGCAGCATAAGCTATTATTGGAAAGAGCACTGTGTGCTTCTCCTTCATGAGATGCAAAACTTTTGATAAGTATTGAACAAATACATGTTAATAGTGTTCTCTGATTATAGAAGTTTCTGCCTTTCCTACGTTGCCTATGTCCTCTGTTCGAAAGATACTTGACATGTGAGCTCTGATGTCTTTATTCTGCGCTCTGCTCCTTCTCTTCTGTTTAGTGAAATACCAATTGTACAGTATACTTTAGAATGGCAAACACAATGAATTAAAATTTCAAGTTGTCCCTCTTTATATAGATGACTTAACCCACTGGAAGAATGACATAGTCGGCAAAATATCTTTTACAAAATTCTAGAATACAAGTTATCACCTGTGAAGGGACTGCCGTGACCAAATGTATTTGAAAGTTAATTTAATCCATCAGAAAACTTAAACACA
>JAAAKM020001856.1:0-14112 GCA_010016025.2 Alatinidae sp. Z8VKAUB7J3 | reverse complement strand
TCTTTTGAAGGAGATGTAATTTATAGCCTTACATAAAGCAAAAGTAATGTTAGCAGTACATTTCATTACTATATTCCTTTGAAGGAGATGTAATTTATAGCCTTACATAAAGCAAAAGAATTGTTAACAGTACATTTCATTACTATATTCCTTTGAAGGAGATGTAATTTATAGCCTTACATAAAGCAAGAGAATTGTTAGGAGTACATTTCATTACTATATTCCTTTGAAGGAGATGTCATTTATAGCATTATGCAAAGCAAAAGAATTATTAGCAGTACATTTTATTACTGTATTCCTTTGAAGGAGATGTCATTTATAGCATTATATAAAGCAAAAGAAAAGTTAGTCATTGGAACAGTCGTCGTAGACGTTTGTTGAACTGACTACGTACTTTTCCATGGTTCCTTATTAGCTTCAAAGACTCTCTAAAATATGAAAACCTTTTTACAATTATATATGTTGATTACTACTTTAAATGTCTTATAGCCGTATTTCAAGTTGTTAACGATTTTTAGGTATGAATATTGTAAAATGTGTGAAATAGTAAAATGACGACATCAAAAGCGATAATTACCCCTAAGTGATATAATTGACTCAAACGTCAATCAATTGCTTGCTGTGATCCAATCGTATGTGTCAAGTCGAGAATTTTACGAGCTATAGAAAAACTCGGACATTTGGAGACAACATTCGTAGAAAAACGTAAAGGAAAGTGTGGGATAAACCAAGATAGATCGATTCTTAAAAATTTCAGCTTGGTTAAGAAATTTGTACGAGGTTACAGTTTGGAACGAAATTCCTCCTGCGTGCTGGTAGTGACTATGATTTAGAATACAGGCGAAGAGATCAATGTTGATTTTGAGTCTCTCAGTTCTACATCTACTCGGTGGCCATAATAACTAGCTTCTATGTATTTAATGCCTACAAATTAAGCAACTTATCGTAACAAAATACTTCATCAAGATTTCATCAAGGCCCTAATCACTTGAATCTATATCTATTTTCGAAATGACAGTTTGATGCTCAACAAGGCGTTCAGTCCGGTGAATGTTAGATGTTACCAACTATGTAGCGCGTGAGGCACAAGTTCAAATGTAGGAAATGTGGAACTGTACGGGTTTTGGTTTGTTTTGATCCCTTATGAATGACTTTTAACTAGAGCCCAGCTGTGACAAGAAAACATTTCAGACCTCAACAAACGGCCATATTTGTCAAGGAACAGGAGTAGTCCTGACGTTCCTATATATATCCTTATCAGTCAATTATAGGTTTCCCAAGAGAACCTAAACAATGATGCAGTGTAGGGAAATGTTCTCCCTATTAGGTAAGCAAAACAAGGATAAGCAAGTTCCTATCGCACCTTTCGTTTCCCATCATGAACTAGAATTTTAATGCATTCTGTATGAACTCCAATCTACTCAAGTTATTATTAAAACAAAAACCCTGCCTTCCAAGCACAAAACGATAAAACCGCGTAAAGAGCAAGGACTGTCCATCAACCTGTATAGGTGGATCAGCATTTTCGACGGGCCAAAGACGAAAATACCAGAGAAAACTCTTATACGATGAGATATAACAAGGTCTTGCAATCACTTGGGATTAGGAAGTTATAATTGTCAGCGGAATAGTTTAATCGTTATCAAGTAGAGAGAGCAAGACGACATTTGCAGCGATAACGTATTATGCTTAACCAATGTTTCTTGCACACCTTGGTAAATAGTTTGATGAGGACATCCTCGTAGCAGACAGAGACAGTGTTTGTTAAGGGTGTGACGTGATCAACGCCCGAGTATCTATCTAAAGGATGAGCTGGTGGTTAATAACTTTTTAATTTCCTTAACGTTTGTGCTCTAGTGGCTGCAACAACATTGCACGCTGTGTATTTGAACAGTTGGTTTGCTATGTTTGGTCAGTGTTTTAACGTGTACTTTCCAGTTTGCTTTTTGTTGACTTCTTTCATACGCAGACCCAGACTCGGCTCCAGTCGAATTGATCAATGTAAAGTAAGTCGTTCTACAGGGAAAATTTCAGGGCTCTGGCTACATATGCCTAGACGTTACAAAGCAGAGGGTTTGTACATGTATGAACAAAGGATACCTTTTTGCTCGACCAGTAATTTTACTAAATCTGTATGCCCTCTTCTCGCACAGATATGCAGTGGGCTTCTCCCAAAACTGTTTAATGCATTCTTCTTTGCTTTCCTTTTCAGCAAATTTTGTACTTCTTCAAAATTACCATAGCTAAATGTAAGAAAATCGGAAGAAAGTCGCGATACAAAAAGCAAAATTTAATACTTCTTGGGGGATGGGGCTTTTGGAGACTCATAAGAAAACTTTGCCTTAAATATCATACCCAAAAATTGTTACGAGCTGAACCTTTCTGACGTACTTTTGTTTATTTATATAAAACTATACCGAATAAGGAAGACAGCAAGTAACAAAGGCTTTTTCTCAAACTGAATCAACATTTTCGTGTTTAAAAAAATGAATGTGATTAGAAGACAAACACACTGCTTTAAATACTGTTTTATAGCTCAAAGTGCCCATTTAAACTACTTTTGTTAACTAAAAACTATGTAACATTGCATTTCCTTTAGTCATCTGATACCTTAGTAAATTAAAATTTATTTCATTATTTTTCCGCCTAAATTTTGCTCATTTTCAAAGCAATAAAACAAATTTCACCGAAATTTTGTTAAAACGCATTGCAGACCAGTAACCTTTGTTAACAAAATAGCCTCTATCTGAACAACTATTTGACGTAAAACCAACTACTTTGCTCTGTTTTAGCGCTTAAGGGACAGTATCAGCAAGAATAGAGGATTTGAAATGTTAGTTTTGAAAACAACTCTAGAGAAATAGAAAATAGGTCACCATCGGGAATCGAACGCGTCGCCCACGCTTTCGAGGCTTGCGCTCCACCAATTGAGCTAGGTGACCTCCGATGTTAACATACTCTATTTCTCTAGTCGCCACATCAGCTCCCAGTCATTCATCGGTGGGCAGAGATTTCCAGCTCGACGTAATTGGAGCTTAAATGGCCTTTGGAAAGATAGACGGACCGGAGAGCAGTCCTTCCTTAGTCAAGTCACATGGCGCAGACAGGCTGGGCTCCAAATTTGGAGGTCACCTAACTCGCCACCAAACGTCGGTCACGGGTTCGATCACGGTGACGTATTTCCTTATTCTCTAGAGTTTTTGTGAAGTACAGTATTTACAGTAGCTGGAGTAGCTGAGGCTGGGGAATTACGGTGGGGAAGTTACATAGGAGTCCTATAAAAGACATCCCCCAAGCAGATTCGTATTCGGAGTGACATAGAGCGATACAACGTTACAGCATCTATAAATACACTGCATGTAAACAAAAAATGGCAGTCAAATATTTTCTACAAACTAGAAACTGTTTCATTTACAAACAATATTTCATACGTTAAAGCGGTAAAATGCAATACTAGCCTCATAAAGTGAGCAATTCACTCCAAACGTTTGTGGGCTTATTTTTTATTTCAATGAATAACTCGTGTTTCGTATTAGCTCTTTGCTATATTGTTTCTCCCAGATTTTAACCTCGATTGATTTCTTAGAGTTTGTGGATAAATAAATGTAGTGTCTGGACTTTCTAGAACATTACTTCTATCCTTTTGCTAGTTATCATTGTAATGATGAATCACTACACTCATCTTCCCTTTCAGCTGCTACCATCTAATAAGTTCCGTTTAAGCAATGATAACTTCCTTGTTTACGTTGTCTCAGCAATATCTGTGCTGTAACGAATATTAGTCATTGTAAATTAGTTTATCTAACTACTTTATTTATGCTTGTAAATACGAAATAGACTACTAGTTGTTTTGATTAAACACGACTTGTCATGTTTTTATAGTCGTCTCTACACATAACATTACAAACTTGGACCGCAGCTAACTTCTTCTCCAAATAACAAATTTGAGCATTAAAGATTGCAAATATTGTTTATACGGAAATGTAAGAGACAAGATAATGTAAAACAGAACATTAAAATATTTTGAACCTTCTAAAACAGAACTAAAAGTAAGTAAATAATCTTTTGTCTTCTTTAGACATGTTCATCTCAAACCAGGCCATTGTAGGTAAAGGTAAAAAGCCTTGTCGCTTGTTAATTCCTTAAATTCAACATGGCAATAATATAACAGGTTCATTTCAAAGTTGTAACAGACCAACTGAGTTCAAGGAGTCCTTGTGCCAAAAAACGTTAGGGGCCAGTGTTGTGTTCCTGTGTGCGTACAGAGCGGAGACAAAAAAGCATGTCAAACGAGATATAAACTTTTATGTCTATCTCTTAGCTTGAATCGTGAGAGTGACGGGTAAGTCATTTACATGAACTTTTAAGTTAACGAAAACGAGGTTAATGGTTACGTATAATGGCAGCATAACAATATGGCTGCAAGTGCTAATCACGGCAGCTAGTCTTGCAGAAATTAGTTTTATTGCTTTATAATTAAGCAATCCTTTCTATGGTTTCTTAGGATAAATAAAATACTCTGAGACATATCAACTGTTGACAAATATATTGGGTATTGTGGTTTTTTACATTCAAGTTTATTATTCTTTCACCAGCATGCTCAAATGTTTTCAACCAGCAAACTTTAAATAAATTAGTTTTAATTAAAACTCAGTTTAGAAATACAAAGAATAACATAAAAAGAATGTACTTACTCGGCAGCTACATGAAGGAGAGAATTACCTCCCAGATATATGGTTCCTGCATACTGCTCTAAAATATAACTTTTCTTTTCAACATCTTTTGCTGTGTTATTAGTTGCGGATTCTTCATCATTTAAATTATCATCTGACCCTTCATCATTCTCACTTGCCGATTCCTCGGGTCGTTCTAAAAGATTAATCAATTCTGGCTTCTCCATATCCCAAGATGATCTTCTAGAAACTAAAAGAAAGGAAACATACAATTTGCTTGCTTATTGTAACCTTATTTTACTGCTAGACTCAATTTGAAAAGTAAGGGAACAGGATATGAAAAGGGCAGAAATGACATAAAATTGAAGTGCTAACCAACCAAGCAGCTGACAATACGAAGCATGCAGACCCGTCGCCGGGGGGCTAGGGGTGGCGGAGGAAGAGTCCGTCCCCCTGATAAGGAGCTGGCCCCTCCTGAAATGCAAGTAGCCGTTCCATTACAGAGAATCAATATTGAAGTTTTCCTTAGCATTAGTAATTTGCTACTTGAGGTATCGCTACATTCCTATCTCATCCCATACAATTTGCCAAAACATACTTTTTACTTACTACATTGCTGATGAGATGTTTTAATTGTTCAACCGGCAGTTTGTGCCATTGGAAACAGGTTTATTAGAGAAAATGTAGGTAAAAGAAATAATGTCTACCTCATCAGCTAACGTTACAGTGATGTTCTCCAAATTTAACGTACTCCGTCGTGGATGTGCATGGTAGCTACTTTACATGGGGTACTGACCTTCGGTACTAGTTAATCAGTGCGCGAGACCTACGGTTCTTCGCTCGCCGTTGTTCTTATACCACAAGGGCTGCCTACGGTGCCTTTCTGCTTGCTTGTTATCTTGGGACATTTCAACAATTTGGACCGCGAAGATTTAGTTTATTTAGCTTAAAGAGACTCAATAAGGTCAGTTTCTAAAATGCTTGCAATAAGTATGATTAAAAACATATGTCTGCTACGTAAATTTAAGTTGTCCTCACGGTATATTGAGAACGAGGAGACAAATTCGGGGGAGAAAAAAAAAAGGGAGAATTGGGGCTGGACTGGGAACAAATTGTAAAGGTAACGTGATTGATACTTGTATAACAGCAAATTCATGTTGATTAATATAATATATGCCTAACCATTTATGATTTAGGATGGCTCATTGTATTTTGCGAAAAATAGCAAAAAATAACGAAAAAACGCAAAAAATTGCTACTAATGAGACAAAGAGACAAAAATTTATTGAAAATAGTACCTTCACGAAGGTCAGCAGCCTTTTAAACCCTAGCCCAGCGATTTCTGGATCACGAAGAAGTCCAGAAATACTTTTACTCCTGATCGATCGAACGGGAAAGCATCGCATAAACTCCATTATTGTCGATCACTTGGCTATCCCACAGTGGTGACGGCGCATAATCTTCCATAGAGAACATAACTAACCAAAATTTGGAAGAAACACGTGCTGGGCAGAGAGGCAAAGAAATACATCCTTCTTTCTCCATCTAAACATTCTCAGCTCAATAACAACACGATTTGTATTTTGGTGATGCCAAAAGCCTCGTGAAGCCAACACCATGAATATCAAAAATCCGACCAAAACCACCGCATATAGCTAATTTTTCGCAAAATACAATGTGCCCTTTGCATTTTGTAATTTGGGGAAAATTTTTATTTCGGTCACTTTACGACCTCAAATCGCAAATCTAACTATACACATAAAAGCACGGTCTCCAGCTGCATTGGAACAAAATGCGTGGACCATTGTAACTGGAAATTCAATTGAAAACAAATGACAAACGTATGCTAAAATTCACTTGTCTTCTGGTTATAAAACGATATAAAACGTCACAAAGGTGAAACAATATTTTATGTTAAAACACATTCAAAACGTCCCTGCTAACCTTTAAATACTCATGAAAAATTTTACGTCCTCGCTCAGATTGTTAGTGGAAAGAATAGTACAAACTGGCAATTATAACTGCTGCATGATGTGACATGGGATACTACACTGACAGAAAGCTGGAACAAACTCAGAGCTGTATTTGTGCCAAAAGAGATGTGGGGACATTAAAGATATTATGATATTATTAATGATATTATTAACGATGTTTTTAATTGAAAACTTTATTGTCATTTTGTGTACAGTAATTTCCCGGACTCATTAACTGATGTAAACTAGGCTTTGAGATTCCTAAACCTTGTGCAATAGGCATACAAGCAAACATGATACAATATGATTATGTCCTGGGTTCCAGTGTCCTGGGTTCCAGTGTCTTGGGTTCCAGTGAGCCACATGTGATAAGTAAGAGAGCGTGGAAATTGTAAACGAGTTGTTGTTATGGAGGTGGATTGAAAACGATCGTGTTTAGAAAGTTAGTTATCATGTGATGTGTGTGTGTATCATCCAATGAACACATCATAACGTGGATCAGCTGAGTCGACAGGACAGGTCTGGAAATGTACAGTACCTGACATTAGTCATGTGTTAGGTTGAGTTCCTTTCAAGCCAGACAACTGACAGGAAACGGGGGATTCCATTGTAAATCAATATTATGGGGTTCGAGAATTTTATTCGGTTTAGATAAAGTGACTTAATCCGAATGGGCAGATTTATTTTTGGAATATCCAGTTTCATGTACTTGATGTTGTGATGGACAGTCTATCTTCAGAAGCACAACAAATTTCAAAAGGATTAAGGTATTATTGTTGGTTGCTCTGAGCAACTTCATGTTTGGCAGAAGAGGTTAATTTTCATAGTTTGTCCTTGAAGGGCATTGGATCACTAAAGGGGTTTGCGTGGGAATTTAAAAGAAGTATCAATATTTTCGAGAATCAGCATCTCTACGAGATGAGCTTTTGAATAGAATGTCCATGGCAAAAAGCAATAACTGATAACTGATAAGTTATAACATCGTTGAATTGATTTTGGTGATCATTCTTGGTTCCACTGGAATTTTAATATTTCCCTGGCTATAAAGTATTGATGGGCCTTTGCACGGTTATTGGATCTGTAGAGTTCACCTAAAACTGCGCATGAAAATAAATTTCCAAGCAGCCGGGTAATAGAACTTAGTGTGAGACTTTAATCTTGTTATGATGCCGCAAAACTGAGAAATTTTTCTTGAATAAAACTTTATTGAAGTTAATACAACTGTACTAGTAACGTTCTACTACCATGCTGCCACCGTTTCAAAAAATGCAATGTTCTCGTCTGTTCAGCGCTAAATTAAACGGATTCAAATATTTATTTTTTAAAAAATTTCACCGTCTTAGCACCTTATTGTTAGATGGACCGTGCCCTCCTTTATAACTACTTGGTCGCATTTTATCAAAGAATAGTCTTTTAAGACATCAGTGGGTAGAACCAGATGAATTCCCTTATAACTTAATCTTTGAGCGACTAAACCTTAGTTCATGCTTACAAATTGAGTCCTTCTGCGCTTGTAAAGCAATTCTCTATACACATAAGTTTCCAGCTGCTACGTTATTTACCCAAATACTGCTATTACTGGTCTAATAATATGGAAGCTTTATGTCTTACATCCTTCTTAATCCTATAGTATTTGTAGATTCCTGCATTTCAAGACGACACTGCATTGACTATATTACCCGATTATCTAAGCACTTCATCAATGGCTTAATTGCAGAAGCATAAACTCGTCGTGATCCAGAACATGTTCCTCCATGAGTGATATTTTCGATCTCCTCGATCAGATATCCGATTGCCCGTGACGTTCCATTTTTCGTTGTTCCCGTTGGCTGACAAGTAGACGGCGCCAATCTGTTCACGTCTTGCATCTGACATCGAAGGAATCCGCAGTTGTCGATACGTTATTAGTGTCAACTATTTCCTTATGTTGTTGCTGTACCTAATACATAGATAGGCTTGTACACAATTTATAAGCAATAATAAACAGAAGACGAGCATATCTGAGTGGATCTTGTAATCAGAAGAAGCTGGACATTTACCGTGAATGTATATTCATTTTTGTATGTAGAAGTTCTTATATAGACATGTGGCACCGCGAGCAGCCGGCTCTCACGTCGTCAGAAATAGAGTTAAATAATAGGAGTTGGCCATTCACAACACTGCCTTATCAATATCTCCAATTTACTGATCCTGGTTTACTCGTTATATCAGTTAGACTTGCTACACAACATTATTATGTAAGTTTCTCAATTTAAGAAATTCAAGATACAGGCCACAAATTTTTTTCAGTTGCCACTTACCCTTCTTATAGAGACTAGGTGGTTATTCAATGTGTATGTCTGGTTATAAAAACATTTTCCAAACGTTTTACTTATAAATAAAGGTCGAAAAACAGGTAAAAGCAACGACATATGGTGGTAAAAATCTATGTGTGTGTAACCATTGGCTGAAACAAAGGCAGAAACAGAACTGGGCGTGGCCAGTAGGAAGGGTCAGAGCCAAAACATTGTACATGCTGTGCTATGTTAAAGTAATGTGTAAGTCGAACCTATCACATTTCACAATAAGCACGTTAGCTTCATACATGAAGTTGCAAATAAAAATTTACAAGCATTATGTTAGGGTGCCAAGACAGCCATTATACCTAGCTAGGATCATTCATGAATAAATCACGCCTTTCATTTTGAAATGTGCATACTTGCTAAACAGTTGACTGATAAGCTTCGGATACAATTTGAAGTCGTTCAGGTCGTTCAGCAAATGGCTTCTCTATAAAATTCTTCAAGTTATTAATTCTGTAAATGTAGTTAATAACAGCGGCTGCGGAGAGGGTCTGCAAGGGGCTATCGCTATATTTTGAAAACAATTTGTTACTATTGTGTACGTGATTTATGAGTAGAAAGAGAAGCAGAACACCAAAAAATAGAATAACGCCCTTATGCCAGAAGCCTTGCACAAGTGACATGACAAGGCCTTTAGTAAATGAGAAACAGGACTATATTGACAACCTCCCACCCTCCCTCCACCCCGTATTATTTGGCATCTTTAATCTAAGATACTGTCCATGGTCTTTGAATAAGCTAAACTTAAAAATCGCTGTTTATTATAATTTAATAGGAGCATGCAAAGTTTGACTCTTATTCAGACTGACGACCTTTAGTTATATATGTGTCTATGAAATGCCTCACACACGAATTACAGCTAGTTAGGAATCTGTGAACTTTACTCGTTACAATGTACTGACAATCAAAGTAGTTCTACTAATCTACAGTTACACATGTTAACAACAAGAAATGATTTTTGGCATTGTAGAATATATCACCTACCCCCAACTTTCTATGAAATATTGTGCATTTACACAGGGATGCCGTAGATGGGGGCTCAGGGGACTGAGTCCCCCTTTCAACATTTAGTTTTTGGTTGATGTTACTAAAAAGTTTATTCATTTTGTGAATTGTTTGATAAAGGTTATTATGATATTTGATTGGGCATTTTCAGCAATCTCGAAGTTAGCACTTAATTCAAAGTTTTATCTTGCGTAGCAGAGTAGAGGAGAATAATAGTGGCCGTGGCATTTGCTGCCCATCACACAGCCCCCTCACATATACATTTAGATTTTCTCCTTATCTTTACCCACCGCTTATTTACGAAGACAAAGATGAGAGAGTCCCATGTGATTCTGAAATTTTTATTTCCATTTTGTCATACATCTACTTTTATTCACGAGAACTCGATAACTCAGAAACCTGGCATTCCCCTGGTACTTGCAATGTTTACTCTCTACTGTTCGGTTTTTTTATTTTCTTTGGCTTCAAAAAACCATCGATTTCTCCGAGCTTTCCTTTACTAAATGTTTAGAGTCCATTAACATTGTCCCACTGTCGTGAGCGGTGCGGAAAGCAAGCAGTCTTGCGCTGCTCTATCTAACAATGCAGGGCACAATAAAACAATAGCTATGTGCAAAATGTGACGGGCACATAGCTCGCGTTCTCAAGGATTGAACGTCAGCCAAAGGGTCATATCACGTGACGTATTTCCTTGGTTGACTTCTTGCGGTCTGTATCCTACAAATGTACGACTCTCCAGCCTGTGCCATCGGCAGGTTAGCACACAGTAATTGTTCGAATGTATGTAAGCTGCTTAGCAAGCAATGAAAACAGAGTACCTTTGTTTCAGCAGTGCTTTCGTCTGTGACGGCGGACAACAGGGGCTGCTCAAAACATCGAAAACACGACAAGCGTAGGGGCCTCGTGAAAAACGTGACCGAAGAGAAGAATAACCAAGGGGCCCGCTAATACCAAGATAAAAAGAATGCAAAAGTAAAAAGCTAGCATAGACGATGAAAGACACCTAGCCTGTGCAACAGGTAGGGAATTGTATGCCAGGCAATATGAACCTCCAGTGTAAGGAATGTATAAAAAGTAGGCCTACACATCCTTCCCAATTATTCGACTCCCTGACGATAAGTAACGTAAGAGCGATCGTATTTCTGCGTTTTGACTACAATTGGTTATGATCAAATTAGTTATGAAGGGTAGATCACTCACCAAATAAAACGTGCCAGATTTCTGTCAAAACAATATGATTTCTTGGTGATTTCCATGAAAGTCGTAGAAGAATCGGCAGCAGGCACCATACTTTCAACTGCAGAAGGTGTGTTTTGGCCTAACTTAAGTAAAGGCACCAGGTTTAATTCTGTTGTAGACCGTATGTTCAAAAAAGTGGGATATCAGTTTCATTAATATTCTAGACAAGAAGCAGAGTGCGAGGGTGGGCTGCGGTTTGCTTATTCTTTTATCCCCTCCCCCCCCCCCCCCCCCCCACCTGTTTCAGGCAGGCAGTGGGCCCGACATTGAAACTAACCTAAATAAACAGAAGACCCACCAAACAGGCTAACTAATAAATAAAGAGCAGCTGGGGCGTCCAAGGGCTTCCTTTCAAACACTTTGCTATCTGAAACCCTCATGCCACCACACCCCTCTTGTTATACCGAGTAAGCATTATGCTTGTAATTTACACCTTTATATACCTCAATCAAAAACTTCTAGTGAACAGTGTGCCTCAAATTGAAACTGCTCCTCATTACCTTACAAAACTTTACAGATACCAAGAGAGTTTGAAACGCTTCATGTAAGGAAGGTATTTCAATTAAGGAATCGAGGCAACTGACTACGCCCCAAGCACTCTTGAAAACATTTTGGCACAAAACGGATGAATGCCAGTTCGTGTTTTTCCTTGCTTAAATATCGTCTTCAGCAAAATCAAACACGATCAATCATTGATGCGCTGTGTCGCACTGAGACAATCGCTGTCTGAAAGTTTGCTTTCTTTTTCAGTGAATCAGCACTGAATTGCTCAAGTGAATTGAATTTCGTGCTAATTATTTCTTGAGACTAGCTTCAAGTAGCCCTAAATGCATAAAATTTAGGCAGACTTAACCAATCAGAGGACAGAAAACATTTGAATAGCCGACCCTCCTACAACAAACGATTGGTTAATTTTCTTTCTGTTTGGGGACTGGCTTGGATCAACCACGGAATGTTATTTCATGTGCAGAATACAGACAGGTGAACGACAGAGGAAACAAATAAAGGTCATAAAGCTTTGAAATAAGAGGGAATTGTTGCCATTTAATAGGTAAAACTCAAACTAAAATTAGGACCTAAGTTTTGAAACTCTTTGGTTGGTCTCGGCCCCACTAGTCCCATAGCAGGCGCCACCACTGGGTTTCGCTAAAATTTTTGATCAAAGCAGTTTCCGTATTAATACACTAAACTACGTAATTATTGAGGTTGAAGTACAGAACTCGCAAATGGTCTGTTTCCCCTAAGAAAACTAGTAACGCATTCAAGTCAGCTTTGACTCTCTGTTGTCTAGCTGCCAGTTGTAACATATTTCTTTTCATTTATTATAGTGTTGTAGCAGTTTCTATGCTATGATGCACTGTACATGTCGTATTGGCCTAAATGACAGAATAGGTAGGAGGAGCATTTTGCAACAGCATCAATGACAACAAAAAGGGTCTTCAGTTCCGTTGGCCTTGTTACAAATTCATCAGTAACTGATCCAGTCCAATAATTCAACTATTGTTGCCTGAGTTGCCATTTATTTGTCGCTTAAGTGATTTTTTCGTCTGCCATGTTTTCGTCCATCTGCAGAGAATACGAATCATGTAGCTACTCACCCATTTCATTTGTCAGTCAATCCTTAGATTACCGATTGCAAAATTTTAACAAAGAAAGCTACTAACATCGTTTTCATATTAACAATGAAGCTTACTCATGGGTGCCTAATAGACGCCCCCCCCCGATAATTAGTTTTCAAAACTTTTCCACTCAGGGCATCCTCATTCCATCCGCCCACCCCGCCTATTAATTTTTAAGTAATCTCACACCCATGACACTTATTTGAGGAGTTACTTTGGCAGGCAAGTAGAAAAAATCTTTATTAAAATATGAAAATAACACATCAAAATGATGAAGGTGGCCTTTTACGAGGCTCGAGGAAGTGTGAGACGTACATTACAGATGTTAGTAATAACACCGCTATTGAGCGGGAGTATGAGGGGAACATTTTTAAAATCTTGGAAGGTATGTATGAGGACTACCATGACTTCCAAAAACTGACTATTGGTTGTGTTGTACTACTCTATGTTTAGGAAGTTGCAGTTGATTATAAACATTGATTCTTGACTTTATTTTTTTCCAGGCCCCCGGTCTATTACATTTTTGGTCATTTCCGCCTCCCCCATTTATTCCAACCCCCTTCTATTAGGCACCCAAGAGTAGTTAAGCCTGGAAATATTCTGTTTCTGAAGTAGCATGGTAACATTACAAGATATATGTACAGAAATGGTTTTAGCTCGGCAGAGACAGTTTTTTACGCCTGGCGATAAAGTAAATATCATTTTACTCATTAATACCTTTCTTCTGATATATATAACCTGCCCATTTTGTTCACATAAAAATTTTGTTGATTCTTGGTCAGTGACTCGATTTCACGTGATGCCCAATAATGGTAAATTACATCGGAAAGAATGCCAAAAATAGTTTGAAGTACTATATCACAGCCAGACCTAGTAAAGGTAATAAATTATTGCTTTAGAACATGTTTGTCGATTACCCTTGCACTTCTTAATCTTTCAAAAGTGCACAGGTTGGTTAAATATTACCCAAATTTTGCAAGTACTATTTGTCAACCGAATAACTTCATTATAGGTCTATCTTCTATTAAAAGAAGCGTTGACTACAGCAACAAACTACTGACAAGAAATGAAATTGCACAAGTGACTGTTTAAAAGGTACCACAAAAGCTATCACTAAAAGTTCCAATCTTTACCCCCTTCTACGTTTTTGTGCGTCATTTTTTTTTTGCCAAGACCCGATACCTTTAGGCATTTAGTATGTTGATCTACATGAAATTGCAGTTCTAACAATACCAAACATGTTAAAATAAGAATTTATTCC
>JAAAKM020001853.1:0-14113 GCA_010016025.2 Alatinidae sp. Z8VKAUB7J3 | reverse complement strand
TCTCGATGATACTTTCTAACTTTAATGGGCTTTGGATTGATGACGGGCCGGAGGGCAGTTCTTCCTTGGTCAAGTTACATGGCGTAGAGAGATTGGTCTCCATTTGCGTTGAGCTGGATGGCGATGTCCACCGGTGGAAGATTGGGAGCTAATGTGGCGACTGGAGAAAAAGTATGTTGACATCGGGGGTCACCTAGCTCAGAGCACACGCCGCGAAAGCGTGGGTCACGGGTTCGATCCCCAGTGGTGCCATATTTTCTATTTCTCTAGTGTTCTTCTCAAAACTAAAATCGAAGTGATTAGTTTCGTTTCAGTGGTAATTGTTCAAATAGACGATAACATCATGAGATTCCCCGTGTTTACAACACAAAAGTCTGATTCAGCACAGTTAGACCATGATAATCTCACTCCCTCAATTCTTCCTCTTTTTGTACTTTACATGGAACAGATGAGTTCGTCTCTTGTGCTCCCGCTCCTTGTCTACCCGCACAGGTTGCGACCTATTATTCACCTGAGTGGTCGCATTTCAGTTTTGCACGAGATTCTTTGGAAAGTTCTTTAAAAATGGTCGACCATGCCCTACTTCTATATGAGTGTACTGATCAAGTTACTATTTTTGAAAAGCTAGGCCATTAGTATAAGCTGCCATTTGTCACGCTGGTGAGTTTGGGTGTAACCGCGGACGTTAAATGAATAGGATTGGTCGACCTTTTTATGGTAATTGCTCAACTGTTTCATTCTTTACGTTAGGATTAGATCAGCTTGAAGCTGTGCAGAGGGACTTGCATATAAGTAATATACTTCTTCAATTTTCTTCACCTACACGTTTTTTTATAAGCAACTCAGTTGCTTAGGTGTGAGGCCTCGATTTGGTCCAAAATCTAAGCAACAAGCTAAACCACTCGAGGCCTCAAATTCAGGAGGGACAAATTTTAAAACGCCTGAAAAACGGCATTCCACCCTCCTTAGACCACAGTAAGTGGAATGAAGGTGTTAAACACACAACTGCCAGAGGCTGTATTTTGTCAAGCGACAGCACAATGAAATTCGATGATAACCTGTAGTGATACCTAAGAAATTACTTAAGCAACTCCCGGCCTGATTTTGGAAAATTCCTAAGCAACTCGAAGCCTGACCCCGAAAATGGAGTTGCTTATAAAAAAGCGTATGAACTACTTTGTATGATTAACGTTTTCACATAAACACATCTGTTGCAAGGTCATTTCATGAATTGTTCGAATTGTGCGAAAGGACAAAAAGTATGGTCTTCAGAATAACCTTACTCGAATTTATTGCTATATGTAAGCAATAAACCTCTCTTTCAGCCAATATTTTGTTGCTCTTATATTTTAATGCTTTTTACATCTTTGTCTTTCCTTAAATTTAAGTTATTTCTTAATGTCATTTTTATTTAATCGTGATCATTAAACGGGCGCACATCACGAAGCTCTTTCTCAAGTTTGTGGCTACGTCCCGAACACGAAACGCAAAGCCGTGTTACCTATCAGAATGGCAAACTATAAACAAGAAAAAAGCTGACAAAACAGAAGTAAGACTAATGGTAATAGAAATTTGTCATGTTCTTGTATAAGTGTGAATGCAATCATACAATATCATTGAGAAGATATTCTCTAGTCAATACAATAAAAGACATCTAGTAAAAGCCGTGCGGCAGGTATTTGTTGTACAAGGGGACTGTCTCCACTTTACTAACGAAATACCATTACAGCGTCAAGCACAACTATTCAATATACAGTCTTTGTGACAGCATTAATATAGTGTGAGAATGCTTGATAGATGGGTACACGATCGCAGGGCCTTTATCACTTCTTAGCCTACTCCTGCATGTGGTTACTCACAATGACAATCCAAAACCTTTTCTTCAATTAACTGGACATAATTTCCCATACAAAAAAAATCGATTATCGAGAACGCACACACATCTTACGGCATTGGGAGGGAATCATCATCTAGCAAAAATAGAAAATAACAACTTTTAACATCTATCTTCAACTACGGTGCCGGGCCGTAATTTTTGTCTTGGTAGATTGATAAGTGTGCCCAGACGAAATCTCTCATTTATTTCGCAAAAAATAATTTTGTTTGATGCCACTGCTTCGAAATTGTCGATCCCCTTTGCCTGAAGGCGAGGATCACAGTTTAAAATCTAAACAACGCAAGTTGAGTAGAGCAGTTTACTTCGTATATCAGGAGGCGGTCAGGTCTAAATATGATAATAAATTTCCTAGAGCGCTAACCTCTTAATGACTTTCTAAGTGAGGATACTTATCAGGCTAGTAAGTGGTGTGTGGTAGTATCTTAAAAACACAAATAGGTGCCGTGTCAATAAAAAGGTTAGCAGACACTGAATAGCATATTTTCTGCTACACATTTTGCATGCGGGTGATAAGTGCGTAAAGCTTTGTAACTTTGTAACTCCGAAACTCTCGCTTTCTGTGACCCAAAGAACTTCTACATAACCTTCAAATACATTATACTACAAAGTCTGTGCCTAAGAAAGTTTTATGGTTAACTGTGAAAGAATAATTACAAAAATAATCTTTACTGTATTGGTAAAAAAATCTACAAAGCTTGAGAAGATATATTCGTGTGAATTTTCAATGGAGGACCAGCTCCACTCTGAAGTCGATCATACTTATACAAATTAGTCTACGTGAGGAATATGATGAATATGCATGTAATAGATCATTTAAAATTTACGTAATCACTCTTTCTCTGATGTTTAGCACCCTTCGTCCTTGCCATCATCAGCAGTCACTCAATACTTGCCCCTCCCATTACAATTCGACCACTGGTTAGTAGGTTTCCCAACAATCTTACAAGAGATAAAAACTCAGAAATCAGAACACGTCAAAGTAACCGTA
Organism: Alatinidae sp. Z8VKAUB7J3; assembly: GCA_010016025.2. Lineage (NCBI taxonomy): Eukaryota > Metazoa > Cnidaria > Cubozoa > Carybdeida > Alatinidae > Alatinidae sp. Z8VKAUB7J3. Next base: position 11,228 of record JAAAKM020001853.1, on the reverse strand, counting down.
TATGGTAAGCATCTCTAGTTCGACAGAAGACAAAGATCAGTAGATTCCACACAAACTCTTTCACACACTTCATTTCGGTCATTCTGACGTTAGTACTCTGAGGAGTGTTAGACGAAAAAAGCCTTTAAGTACACAATGTTTTCGCTATTTCGCCTAGTATTAAAGTGGGAAAGTGGATAACAACGATTGAGAGGCACTGTCCTAGACGATTATGCAATCCATTGGCCTAAATCACCATAAGATAAGCAAGATTTGAAGACGACAAGCAAGAGAAGAATATTACGACTTCTGTTCTCCGACGTCAGCATCAAGCAAAGTAATCTGGATTTCTGGTGTTGGATAAGCTTGGTACGTTAATAGAAACTTTCCAATGACTTCGGGATGATCAGTCCTTATCCCGAATCGGAACTTTGACAACAAGCGAGCAAGTGCAACTTTCATCTCCAAGGTTGCAAATTTGGAACCAATGCAATTTCTTGGTCCTGATCCAAATGGAAGGTACGTCTGGCCGCTTACTCCACAACATCTTGGATTATCTGCAGAAAACGAAATAGCAAAGTATATACTGTTGGTATTTTTACAAATAGGTATTTAGCTGCATAAAATTTTCTGCGATTCTATGTCGTATTATACGTACAAATGGTGTTTGATTGTTAGTTATTTGCTTTAATTTACCAAACAGAAATAAATGTAGGATCGAAACGAGTGTAAAATACACCGACTTTATTGCAATGCATTTCTCAAGAAATAGTATAACCAATTCAGTGACATCTCAACGCAATAAAACTATTCAACGCGGCCAGGCAAAATTTATGTCAAAATCAACGGAAAAAACCCTCTACTTAATGATCCCTTTACGAAAGTGCATCCCATTTTCGAATGAAATAAAATGCAAACACATGAATATTTTTTCTATTATTTCTTAGGTTTTAAAGGGAAGTTACTAGTAAAGAACGCGATGAATAGAAGTCAACGGTTTTCTGGATCCTCATTCTACCTGTAGAACAGATACTACGTGTAACGTTTGCCATAAACGATTGTGCCACACGCTGAGTTCACAAAATCGGTTTTATGTGATCCTCAAGCATGATGCAACTCGAGCATCGTACATAAAAGGCCTCATATCACCCTACTTGATCAAAGGCTTTAACCGTTTGCGCAATAGAGTTGGCAAGCAGCATTCGACTTGGGACTCAGCACCTCAGTGTGAAATCTTCCTCAACTACTCGCCCAAATCACAGAATACGTAGATATTACTTCAACTAACCTGTCTCCAGGAATCTTTCTGGCTTAAAAGAAAGCGGATCATCCCAAAACTTGTGATATGTATGAATTCCAAATGCAGGTACTAAAATAAGGGATTTCGCTGGTATCGTAAAGTCTCCCATGTCTTCCTGCTTTGGATTGTTCCTCGTAATACCTCCAGCAGGTGGAGTGATCCTTAACGACTCTTTAATTACCAAACTTATGTACTCTAGTTCATTAGTCATTTCTGGCGTTATGTGGTCATTGCTTCCAAACACACGCAGGACTTCTTCTCTTGCCTTTTCTTGGACAACTGGGTTCCTTGCAAGATGGTACAAGATCCATGTTAGCGCCGTTGTTGTTGTCTCGTGTCCAGCCAGAAGAAACGTCCATGCGTTCTGCTTCATGAGCTCGTCAGTCATTCTTAGTCCTGAGTCCTCATCTTTGGCTCGCATTATAACACTAAGCAGATCTCCAACTTCCTTGTCAGAGCCTCCATCAGAGTTTTCCATTTTCTCCCTTTTACTCTTTATAAGCTAATGGTAACAAGAAAATAAATCACTCTTAAAACAGATAAAAGACTTATCGGCCTCAGTTACTAGGTCCAGGGTAGCTTCTCATATCGCATAACAAACCTATACATAGCAAACCTATATATAAACCTATATATAAACCTGGTACCAAATTTGGTTCAATAGGGAACGCTTAAACAGTATTTGATGGAGTTTGGTATCAATTTGACTTGCAGTTATATTCAAACTAATGGATGGCGAAAAAACATGGATTTTTTTTCTATTTCCTTTGATAGAGGCTAAGAATAAACACTAACTCGACACGACAATTCGATTTCACATCATCTCGTTCTGAAAGACAAGAGATTTAACGTCATCTCTTCGTTAGAATCGATTTTTAGCACACTTTGCAGTTCTTGCTGTTGTCCGACGTGAAACAATGAATATATGAGGCTTAAATGTAAAAGACGACACTGTTCCATGAGACACATTTTCATCATTTATGTCTGTTGGTTAATTTTTTGTATGGAGACGCGCATTATGGAGAAGCTTTTAAGCAATGACTTTACTTAGGCAGTCTTAATCCCGATTTGCCATTTATCATCTGGGAATTGCCTACTGAGCGTCTAAGTTTACCTATTGTACATCTGAGTGTAAACTTTTTAACATTTAAAATATTAACAGAAAGAGAGCAATTGCGGAAAGCAAATTTTGGACAAAAGTATCGAATTTTTTATGTACGTAGTTACATATAACAGCCAGGCTAAATCGTCAACATACGAGACATTTTCCGCCTGGTGTTTCCATGGTAACAATTACGTAGTGAAATGTTTCGTTTAACATTGATACGTTTACATAGAAAATGAATGACATAGCGCCTGTTGATAGCCAAGTGGTAGCATTAATCAATAAGAGTCTTCTGTGATTCAACATATATTTAAAACTAAATTTAGATACCTTGCAATGCTCGTGTTATTTCCAATTTAGCGTCAGTACAGCATTATTCAAGCGTTCATGTTTCAGTGATTGGATGAGGGTAAACAAAGATAAAAAGAAAAGTATAATAGGTAAATTTGCAAAATTTATGGCCAAATAAGGGTGCTCCACAAGACTTGCAAACAACTTGATAATGTTCCACTTTTGGACAAATAATGGGCACCATAAGGACCCTTTATTATGACAATAAAAAAGTTTTTATTGGTTTTAAAAAATCATGTAGCTCTTTGCTTCAACCTTTCTACCACAACAAAATATACTTCTTTTGTAGATGTCTTCTAAAAATCTTTTCTTTTGTATTTTCTGCTTCCTTTGTTGCCTTTCCGCTTGTTAGAAGATGACCTACTGGAGCACTCTTAGCTTTGAAATGCTCTCAGAGCTAGAATTCCTTACGCAAAACTTGTTTTCTACTCAAGTTGGTTCTTGCCAAGTATAGCCAAGTTTCGAAACTCACCTTGTTATTATTCATATTTGACTTGTCATGTTGAGATTTTCATGCTGAGTACCAGTCAACGTCTTCAATCCATTCCATGAGCTGTCCATCATTTTTGTGTACCTTTGTGGTTTCTTAAAGTAATTTCACACTCAGAATACTTGCTCTGTGTGGAATCACACAAAGGAGAAAAAACAATTGAAACAGACAAATTTGACTAACCTTATCAACAACATCTGTAGTCAGTTTCTCTGCTTTTCTGTATGCAGCATTTGAAGCTAGAGGAAGACGTTCATAAAATGGGATGAGAAACCTTTTAAGTCGGCCTCCTATTGACATTTTGTCTGTTAACATCATTGAGAAAGCATTGCTCACTTCATTATCTCCATTTAAGGTGGTGTTAAATTCATATCCAAATGCTGCAGATCCTATGATGTCCATTGTCATATGGCGCAAATCATCCACAACTGCCAATTCAATCATACCATTAGCTTCATTTGTACACTTTACCTTCCATAACTTGAAAAGAAAGAAAGCACAAAAACTGTCAAGAAAAAGGCAATACAAATTATTAAGTAGTCCTTCCATTATAAATTCACATAATGTTCTCTAACCTGGGAGAAGCTCTCTTGTACCGCACTGGGGTTTAAGGGCTAAGGTGGTCTGCAGATACTGAGGAATAACTATCACTGATGGTCTTAAGAGCAACGATGCATTCCAGAAACTCTGAGCGGTTTGTATGCAGCCAAGTGCGTGAGTATGTGTGTAGGGGGGTGCCTGCAAAATAGGCACAACCTACCCTTGTTTTCCTGCCACCTTCGGAACATTTTTTACCAGCAATATTACATCTGATGAGAAATCCAAGCTGATATCAGATAATAAAAACAAGAAGTCTAAGTTTGAAAACTCTCATTTTGAGCCTTCTTGGGGCAAGAAAAATTCCAAAATTCCGCAGCCAACAAAACAGTAGTAGGCTGGCCTGGACGGAAGGAGAGGAGAGAAGAGGTTTTGTTTTGAATTTGTTTAGAACTCACCACTAAAGTTAGATACCATCAAAATAAGGCACATCATAGAACTATCTCAATGTTTGGGAAAGTATCATGGATATTATTTGATATGTCTTTTTAAGAAAAGCTTGCTGCTATTACTTTCCAGCAATCTCTCAGTGCAGCCCACTGATAAGCAGTGGGTCATTCCCCAGGGTCTGTTTTGATACTTTCTGTCTCCTTATCTGTGAAGATATTGGCAAATGTCACAAAACTGGCACAATTCGTCAACAAATCTGATATCTGAGTCATCTAGATAAGACTTAATCATTTGCTGTGCAGCAGCCCAAATCTCATCTAAGGACAGTTCTTCCAGAAGACTAAAACAGCTAAATTGGCTTGACATGTCTTTGCATGCTTGTAGACATTGGTCGAGAGAACCAATAAACGTATCTATATACAGCGGGCAAAACACTTTCTTTGCTGAATTTTTCTGTTGGATTATGATGCCTGAAACTGTAAGTAACTGCTGTCACCTATTGTCTACAGACAACATTGTACAACATGGTTTACATGTTCAGGCAAGGAATGCCTGACAAGTTCAACTGCAAACCATTTATTGGCTGAAGAACCCTCTTGGTGGGTGACCCTGGGCCCCTGCCCCTTTGGTCCATAACCCAAATAAGTCCTTCTTTACTTCCTTTTTAATGCCTTCAATGGTATACATAACCTAGTGTTGTTTGAGTGGAACTGATGAAGAGTGAAATCAATATGCAGCGTTATCTTATAAAAATGAATGCAGTCATGGGAAGACGGTGACCTGCATAAGAAGCAAAGATTAATAGTAGAACAAAATAGGCACAATAGATGTAAACCACCTACCTACACTTTTGATGTCATTAGCCTTGTATATGGGTGAAGTACTGCATAGATAATACTAAAACCATGCACGTGCATTCAGGAGGTGTTTTGATAATACCCTAGCTGCAAGCAACATTGAACAAACTCATTACGAACTCTTGAGACAAGGTTAGATTCTCACAAATCAAGTTATTGGGCTATGCTTTGCAAAGACAGTTTTTAAACATTTAAGGCAAAGTCTGCTTGGAAGACTTGTTAGCAGTGCTATAAGAAAAGTTCTTTGACTTTCTTTATTATTGATACCTTTCAATTTAACTAATTTAAATGATTCAACTTTTTAAATGCATATTTTAACTTGATGGAAACTATCACAAGATCAAATTAGACTGAAACAAGGAGATGTACAGGGATCAAATGATGACATCTACAATAACTAAGTTACTGGTTGTCACGGATATCAACAAATTTTATCCACATAAATGGACAGTTACGTAATACTCCTTGTTTAGCTGAACACTGAATGTCCCGATTTACTGGACAGTATATTTCGAATGAAGAGTTCGTCACCTTCTGTTGCACGACTGGAATTTTGTGACGTCATGTTGTAAACATTAAAGTATGATAAAAGAGAACAGTCCGATCGAAGAGGGAGAGTTCCCTTGAAGATTAGTCTTCGTGGTGGAGGACCACAACAATACGTTCTTCTGGGAGATCTGGTGGCTACCTCACATACACCAAAGTCTTTCTCCTAAAACCTGGCTGAACTCCACAACCAAGCAAACAGCAAGCACATCAAGAATACTAAAGATAGCCGGTGAGAACGAGCCTTCGTATCTAACATTTATGGACACTGAAATATTTGAACTCTTTTTGCATTGTTTATGTTTGTTAATTCTTTTGGTATAGTTTTAAGTAAACAATCGTGATAACTGAAGTTGTTTATGGAGTTGTCTTTTCATAGCATTACACTTAAAGAACACCGGGAAGGGGTTACTAGGAGCGCTTTAGGCGGCTCCCGCTTGGTAGGGTAACCTTCTTGTGACAGTCATGATAAAATTGTGCCTGTTGAAGGGACTTGAACAAAGAAAATTCAAAAGTTTTAGTTTTGAAGTTCATAATTCTACAATTCATTTTCAGTTTAAATAAATTCTTGTTTTCAACAGTGAGAATTATTGTTCCCCGAATAAATAAAACTTCAAAGTTTTGCATTTCAAAGTGCGAGCTGGTATATGATGCAAGCTAATTGCATTAGGAGGTGAACTGACAAATGAAATAAACGATATCAACAGAAAGGGAGAAAGAGCTTTGCCATTTTATAAATTGATTCACTCAGAGCTAAGTTGCCAAATTAGCCCCGAATGGGATTGTACTCCTTATTCTTTAAAGTACTTTTCCGCGTACTGACAGTGCTAGCAAGTGCAGCATATTGAACACGTGAAGTGTTCGTATTGACGCAAAAATGAAACAACCGGAGGAATTACATTTTTTATTTTATTTGGCAGGTGATGTCACTCGATGATGCCGTAAGATCGACTTGCTGGGATATTTGCGCCACAACTTCATGACGGACATCATGCCAACGCGAAACAATGCGAATTTAAGGGCAGTTGTGACGAACTGCATTGACCGTATGGAGGACGATTTCAATCGTCGGTTTGCTCCTGGAAACAAAGACGAGAAAGTTAACTTTCCAATAAAATTACCTTCAATGTTCAATGACCATTTTTTAACCTTCTTGTCGTAATGAAATTTTCTTCGGAAATGTTGATTTTGGCAATGTTGTAATTATTCATCCTTGCTTTATATTTCCAATTTGTTTGTCAGTTCGGTCGGCCAAATGGCAGATGAGTAATTTCCTGTTAGCAAATAAGACAAGGAGAAGAAAAATATTGAAAAACGTCGTTGACCAAATTTGAGAATGATCCGTGCTTGGTATGGAATTTTCTTACAAACGGAATCTGCTATTATGGTGTGTTTACTGGCATTCTTTATCAAAATTGCGTGTTCTGAGGACGATATATAAGGGAACTGTCTTTTGATAGTCTGTAAGGTGTGAGGTGCACAAAAATTTGAAGATGTCTATGGGTTATGGAAAGGATACTGTATACAATTTGATGTCAGTGGGTAGTGAATAATATTTAAAGTTTGAATTTAAGTTCTTGTTTCCAGATATGGAGTAGACCTCATTTTCTATGAATTTCTTTTCCCCATGTTTTTTCAAACTAGTTCTAAGCGAGAATGTGACTGCCAAGGTTTTTTTATTCTGGCACTGTTAACGCCTTCGTATTATCTTGAAACGCCAGGGTATAGTTAATGCAACTTATTACTTGAGTTTTATTTGGCCTATTTGTTTGGGAGACTTAAAAGGCTATTTGACTTTGATAGTCAAATCGTTAAATTTATTGGCGACTTTCTCACGTCTCGTATCACTGCGTTTTACCTAAGGTTTCTTTGCCTCTTTACTTCAAAACACATCGTGGTGAACCCAGGGGGTAATGAAATTTGTCCCTCTGTATTAAATTAAGGTTTTAATGAATATAGGATTTACTTTTTAGCACATGCCGTTTTGAATATGGGCAATCGACTCTTCCGCTTCTCTTTTGTTATTTAATTCTCGGTAGTCAATTTTAAAAGAATTATGGTTACCTTATTGATGTTTCTCCCTTTCTTTGCTTAGGCCTGGCTTATGAAAGTATGTTATGCAGAGTAACATTAAGCAAAGTGGAAACGCGCAATCTCTGTGACAAGGGCGAAAGCTAGTCTTGCCGCAAGGAGTATTTGAAATCGGAGAAGAAGTTGATGTAGACGAAATACTTTCCAGTCCAATCACCAAAATAATATAAAAAAATGGATCTATAAAAAGAGTGATTTAATAGCGAATGCAAAGGATTGCAACATTGCAAACAGATGAAAGGATTTATTAGAACTTAGGGCGTATCGTAAGGCTTGGCATTTTTAAATTCCTATTTGCAATTTGGTGTTGCCATTACATTACAAAAATTATATATCTGCTAATTGATGTATAACCATTAACTACCTTCAGCACCAATTTATCCTTGCGAATTTTACATGAGGCAAATACAAACTAACACTTTTGCGAGGCGCATTAGTGGAAAATTAAGCATAAATGTTGCATAAACGACGTGTTCTTTGTGAATGCTGTATTTGACTTACTGTATTTCCTCTTATTCAAAAATTCACCAACAATGTGCGGCCCTAATAAGAGGGCGGCGCTTATAAAAAATTAAAAATAATTATGAGCCTTAGTTTGCAAAAATTGTAAAATTTGTCTTGTTTATGAAAGATAAAAAATATTCAGAAGCTTCAAAAACGTATTTTATTGTGTAATTACCCTTTTGTATGGTTTTTCCTCTTTTCTAATTCGTGCGTGGCGCTAATTAGAGGGCGGCACTAATAGAATAATTTTACTTTAAGCTGCGGCGCTTATAAGAGGGCGGTGTTAATAAGAGGAAATACGGTATTCAATTTTTTTAATAGCCTCAATCTTAAGAGCAAAAAGTGCGCAAAAAACACCAATTTCAGAAAATTTAGCAAACTAGGGCTGGGAGAAAGGGAAAAGCTGGACAAAACAGGCGGCTGCTTTTTAGACCGTAAGCGTTGCAGAAGCTGTCTCCGTTGGCCATGTAACTTTAAATTTTGATGCTCATTTCTAAACACTTTTCTTTAAGATGATCATATGTAAATCAACCGCGGAGTTTATCAAAACTAATAACAAGCACAAATAGGTTGGAAAAGTGCAACTTTTTACGAAATGATCGATGGCGTGTGATGTACCCAATGTTGAAAATCGAATATCTGTTTATTCAAAAAATTTTCCCTCATGACATGATTCAAGTATTCCTATAAGTATTACAGTGGCAAGTATATACCTTACTATGACGTCATTGCTTTCAAAAATTCGCGTTCTTATCACTAACAATGAAACGTATTAGCACGTTTTTCTTCATCCTAAGACCATTGTTGAATAAGTATTGAATAACTATTCTCGTGTTACACATTGTAGTTTCCTCTTATTCTGTCCTTATACATTGATATTGGAGTGTTTACTTTGAGTGGTAGTAGGCATTTCAAGGAAATCGTTTCAGGTTCACTGAAGTTCTTCTTCTTAGCCAGTCACGCCACTGCCGGCAGATGGCCTCCACAGAGTCTACAACCTCCTCCACTCCTCTCGATTCTGCGCCTTTCTCAAAAAAGTGAGAAATCCACCTCCTTTTCATATTACGTAGGGAAGAGTGGTTATGCATGTGTCGATCTCTGGTTGAATTGTTCTACATGATAACTACAACTAAAAACCAACAATGCACACGACACATACCTCTTATTCCAGGTATACATTTAGCATCTGATACATCATCACATCTGCTTTCGTCTGAAGAGTTTCCTGTTGCATGTTTTGTAACTATTCTACTAGCTTCTTCTGTAGGCTGCTCATTTGCAACTTGTAATGCGTAATTTGTTTCTGTAAGTATCTTAGTCAGTTTTTCATATATATAATTATCTATTCATAAGATGGTTTTGCTTCATATTTGACTTTGGGTGTTTCTAGTGGAGGCTTTCTGAGAGGAACCTGGATTGAATGAAGGTTTGGGTAGGGCCTACTTTGTGCACTGGTATGGATCAGTGGATGGACTGTTTTTATGACTACTCAAAGGACCTACTATATGTATGGAAAATGTCAAAAGCAGAAATTGTTTATTAGCAGTAAGGGCCCCATTGCACCCAATGTCTCTCCGTCAGAAGTCACTGATATGGAGGAGCCTGGACGATGAAATTAGCCTACAAATCTGTAGGACAGACAAGCTGATAAATAAGAAAGTACGTTAACATCTACGAAGCACAACGCTCTTGGGGCGGCCAGGGGGCGGCCATTTAGCCATTTAACAATCTTCTTTATCCACTAGGGCGTCTTCCGTGATCTAGCATTATCGCCAGATTACAACAGCTGCCAAAACTAAACCTTACTAAGAGGCTGTGTTAATTGAAGGTTTAGGACAATTTGCAGTCACCCACGCTTTCCTCCCCTCAGCAGTCGAAGAATCATGATAATAATGATGGTCATCATCATCATGAGTGAGCATAATATGATACTCTGGGAAGCACAGGGATATACATTCAATCGATTTAGATTTTCGATGAAATAAAGGACACCTGGGTACTCGGAAGGTGGTTAAGTGGTTTTGCTACCCTAACAAGGCAAGGGAGGAGGGTATTTAGAGACGTCTAAGCATTACAGGAACAGAACAGCACTTATCTTAAAGCTACGTCTATGCACGATGTTGCTTTATTAAAGGAAATGCCATAGCCTTGCATTCAATTTATCGAATTACACCCACCTATTGGCTAACGATTCCATCTGAGAATATACTCTGTTTGTTTGCTTTATTTTTTTAATCCACTTTTAATCTTTGTCGCCTGTTAACAGAAAGATTAGCAAGTGAACCTTACTAGAAAGTGTTCAACCCTCTTTATGACAGAATGTACTACATTCCAATCGCTGTCGGCAAGCCTCTGACTCCATCCTATTGTTGTAAAGGAGAGAAAAGTAGTTTGTTTATTTCATTAATTCTTATTTCCTTAATTATATTACAACACTCATCTCTCCTAAGACTCCAAATTAATATCTCAAATTGTTTAGTTTGTACTCGAAGCTTTGAAAAAGCAAATTTATCTTACTAAATAAGATTAAATTGTTTTGTTGCGACTATATCTTAAGAAAAACACCTTAACTTACTTTCAAAAGTTAATCCCCTTTCCAATGTCATTTTGCAAAACAGTTCAAATATAAAGATCTTTTCAATAGAAGATGTTCATTGTGACGTAAATGCTGAGGTCATAGTTTAAATTTGGAATCCATGTGATTGACGATCGTGCTGGACAATGCCAAGGGATTCTTTTCGTGTGCATGTATAAATTGCAACACCTCTGATTCTCTAAAGGTAGACTATGACGTTTGTAGTGATGTGAGTAAGGTAAATCAAATAATTGCAGTTGTTTCCTTCGCCCAAAAGTGACCCCTACGGTATTAATTTCATCAAAATTCTTGATCCTTTTGGATTCGTGATTGCTCCCTGTAGCAGCGGTAAAAGTAGTAGTAGTGGTAGTAGTAGTAGTAGTAGTAGTAGTAGTAGCAGTAGTAGTAGTAGTAGTAGCAGTAGTAGTAGTAGTAGTAGTAGT
>JAAAKM020001850.1:0-14116 GCA_010016025.2 Alatinidae sp. Z8VKAUB7J3 | reverse complement strand
TGACACAGAAAACCCTACCACTACGAGGTAAATGTGACGTAATCCCTTTTCAAATTATATTTTTCGTCCTTGTATTGACACGTCATTCATAATCTCCCATTGTTTATATTTCAACCCTTGAAAATTTATCGGAGCTGGTATTACAATACAACGAACTGTTGATTTGCTAATTGGATTGGCATGCAAATTTCTGGATCCAAATGGATCTGATACCCTTTCTAGGGTGATTATACGGGATTGGATCTATTCGGATCCGTACCAGTTTGGATCCGTACCCGTGTAAACAGGTCTAAACACAGAATAGTAAATAAGTAGAAGGGCAACTACGGCTATTTCAGCCAGTCACATTTTTATTACGTATGCGCCAGCATGAACTGACACGAAAACGAGGCTTAACAACTAAACAAGGGGAATCTTTACAAAAAGTGACAAAGCCGACAACTAAATTTAAACATATATTTTAAATTTGTGCTGGTAGTTTTCAAACTTTTGAAGAAATGTATAAGAGAATGCAATATTTTAAATATTAAGCAGGCAAGAGAGCTTCGTTTTGCAAGAGGAAAATTTTTAGATTACGTAAAATGTTGCAGTTATAAGTATTGTGTACATAAAGTAACAGCGAAAACCTACAATTTGTTATCCCGGTTTCACATCATACAATAAGTTAATTTCTCAAAACTTATTGGCTAGTCCATAGGTAGTTATTGCAGCAAAGCCGCAGACAAGTTGTAGATAATCTCTTACAACAACGCACACACGAGACCGACCTAATATCGTCAACATTGCAGTGATGTAACAACGGCGCTTATACCTACCTGCAACATCACCACCCTTCCTTCGGATTTTGGATAGTTTCATGTCTCCAGATACAATAATACCACAACCCAGTTATTTAACACTTTCATTGATTAACAATTTCAGAACACATGTACCACAGTGTCGTCATAATGAGAATAACTTTGGCAGAATCTGACGGAAACACGGAGGGAACGATTTCATAGCAATAACATGAATCTGATCATCCAGTTGAAATCAGAAGCAACAACAGAATCTCTAACAACACATTTTATCCTAGAGATTATTAAACTTACCTTGTTGACTAATCTAGCATTTCAAACAATATATGTAGGCCTATACAGTTAGCTTTTCCCAGCAGAATTAGTTATGTACGACTGAAGAAATGCTAGATAGAAGAAGGTAACGATAGCTACTCAATTTGCTTGGTCATCCTTGCTGTTGATAATTGCTGTTAGATCCACTCTAGGTGTGGCCATCGGGAGAAAGTTTGAAAAATATTATTCGTTTTTATCTACTTGTAACCCTAATTATGTTTTCTGCTATTATTTGATTATATCCAAGCTGGATTCTGTATGCACGTTTCACTCTTGATTCGCTGTCGAGTCTAAAGACAAACTGGTGCCTGTTGACAGTTTTATGACATAGCTGCGCACAAAATAGTTTAAGATCACATCTCTGTGTCTGTTGGTGACCACCAAAAGATCAGAGAGTTCCGCCAAGAGCTGCCCTTCTGCCTATTTACTATTCCGTGGTCTAAATGACTGCTTGCTTTTGAGTGTAGATCCCATAGAGGAAGAAGACTGGGCTTCGTAATTTGGTTGCATCATCATAATCGAAAACGAGGCTAACTTGGCAAAGATGTGAACTAAGGCAATGCTTTCAACTAACCTTTCACAAGAAAACAGCCGATAAGTAGACATTACCCAAATTTGATTTATATTCAGTAAATGGTGAATTTTGCGCTTAAGTAATCTCGTTCCACTCAAAATTTGGAAATTTCTACATAGTTATGCGAAATGGCCGGGCCTGTAGCCAGCTCTTCAGGTTGTGGATTGTTGTTTTTGCTTTGTTAGGGAGGGGAGGTATATTTGGGATGGGGCATCCAGTACTATATCCTGCTGAAACAAACTTTGAAAATAAAGTGACTAGAAAATGGACTACACCTTTTGTCTTAAAAAGCCTAATGCCTAACATGATATTAGACCTACACCTACACACCTACACCTAAAACTTGAACTCTTTTTTTTAGTATTATTTGTTCTAATGGCCTTTATAAAATGATGTGCAGCCCTAAGATTAGGCACTGGGGTTTCAAAATGTACCAAAATCCATGTCCTTTTTACCCCAATCGAAACGCAAGACTCAAAGACATACGTAAATACATACAAAGTTTTGCTGCTTCTTCTTTTTCTTGTTCATGTTCTCGCAGGTGTTAGCTATCATGACTCGCCATATCTTCTGATCTGGAGTTCACTTTATCAACTCTTGTTCACTTCTTGGTTCTATATTCCTCCATAAACTGCAGTACAGAGCTAAGTACTTTTGTCTCTGAAGAACTAAAGAACTTGTTTGGTATTAGCCATTCTTAGCACCTCAAAGTTTATGCTTTTCCTCTCAGTCCATGCTTCACAACCATACATCATTATAGACAACACATAACATTCCTGAACCCTTAGCCTTGTTTTTACTTTTACCCTCTTAATAAAAATAAATGTTTCATTTGGTAAATGCCTTCTTTGCCCGGGCTATCCTGCTCTTTGTTACGATCTCATATTTTCCATCTGATGTGATGATACGACCTAAATATTAAACTGGTAACCTTTCCTATGCTCTTATCATATACCTTAACTGATATATTGGACTAGCATATTTGCTTTCTGTTGAACTAAAGGTCTTTGTTCTTTGCTGCCATTTGTTACTAATTTCTGCTGCTTTTGTTGCTCCCTCAGCTTCTTGATGTTCTTTATTGCTCTCTGGTTTTATTTGCTGTCCTTTACTGCAATTTGCCACTTTTTACTCTACTTTACTATAAGTCTTTGCTACTCTCTATTTGTCGTAGCTGTTCATTGTTGGTCTTCGCTGCTCATTTCTAGTCTTTGTTCCCCTTCTTTGCTCTTCGCTGTTTTATTGCTCTTTAGTTCTTTTTGGTTTTCTTTTCCACTCTCTTTGCTGTGTTAGTTACTCTACTCTTTTTGTTGCTACTCTTTCCTCCTGGCTTGACTTTGATGCTATCTGCTTCTTTTTAATGCTTTTTGCTTATTTGCATTGCTCTTTTCTGCTCTTCCCATATCCTTGTCGATCTTTGCTGTTCTTTGCTACTCTTTCCAGCCCTTTGGTGATATTTTCTGTGCTTTTATATTTCTCTTACATTTTGTTGCAGGTCCTCCTGCTCTTTTCTGCTCGTTCTTCTCCGCTATATCACAGTTCTTTGCTTTTCACTGTCACTCCTTGTTGATCTTTGGTGTTTTATTATGCTCTTTGCTGCTCTTTTCTAATCATGGGTACTGTATATAACTTCTCTTTGCCCTTTACTGCTCTTTGCTACTATCTTCCACTCTTTGGTGCTATTTGTTGTTTTGTTTTGGCTCTTTTTAGATTTTTGTGGTTGTTTGGCTACTCTACTGTTTGCTGCTCTTTCCTGCTACATTTTCAGCCTTTTGCTGAACTTTGGGGTTTTTTTCTGCTTCTTTGTTGCCCTTAGCTGCCCTTTACAACTCTCTGCTCCTCTTTGCTGCCATTTCTTGGATCTTTGCAACTTTTTGATACTCTTTGCTTCTCTTTTTTGTTTCTCTTTCTTCACTTTCCTGCTCTTATCAACTTGTTGTACATCATATAGATAATTTGTTACATACCCTAAACATCCAGAAACCATGACCTTATATGTCAAAACACTACACTTTGCACTTAAGACATTTATGGTCAAGGGCAATTTTAATATCTTGTCCATGTTTTTACCCTTCAAAATCACTAGCACATATATCTGTAGGTTTGCAGATTTCAAATTTCTTTATCGGCAAGCGACTGTATAATGCCTCATCTTCTTTTGGATTTAGTAGAATTCATCCGTTGCCAGAACGCTTAAAAAGTTCTCTCTTATTTTTCCATCTTTTATCGGCTCCGCGTAACAAAAGCAACTACAGCTATTTGCAAGACTTAATTTGCAAGGCGGGGAAATAAAATCAAAGAATCAATATAACCCTCCAAAACTAACAACTAATAAAAGATTTACTAGTCTTAAGCTAATAAACAAGCAAGTAGGGAATTCCAAAAGCTAAGAGTCTTTCGAAAGATGCTTCTACAATGAAAACTGTCTGTGCCTTGGGAATTTGAAAACCACGCAGAGAAAGTAAACCCCTTGTAGTTTGTCATTTAATAGAAAACGGGACAAGTTTTTGTTTATCCATCCTAAAAACCTACCAAATAGGTATCTATATAGTAGAATATAGGTAGCAGTACTTTTAGCATAGGAAAAAAGAGTTAAAGGACTGATGGTTAGTTGAATGCCAACTGCACTGAAGACACGATTTTGATGATTGTGAAGTTGTTGATAGTGATAATGATAGTGATAATGTTAGCGGTAATTTAGGTAGTTAACAATGCCAACGTGGCATAGTAAACGTGCTGCTGCTGATAGCAATCGTAACAATATATTTATGATTGTAGTAATACCACACTAGTAAATCGGCATGTTATTTAATTTCATACCCGTATCGACCATTATTGCTTACCTCTTTATACATCCAATATATCTTAGCAAGTTGGAGAAAGATCATATGAATATAGGATGGCTCCGTGACATAAGATGAAGTGCGTTCAAAACATTCCTTGGCCATACTATAGTCTCCAGACAGAAAAGAGATGTGTGCCAAGGTAGCCCACGCATTAGAGTTCGGTCAAAAGTACAAAGAGATATCAATGGTATTAGACGGTAATAAAAGTATCAGTTAACATTTAAACGGCTTAGATGGCAAACTCAAGCATTAGTAAGCTTTTACTCAGCAGGATTGCTCATTGCAAGCCCACGCATCTTTAGCTTGCACACCATTAACAATCTGCTTGAAAATGGTATCCCGGTAGTAAGACAGATCCAAGATTTACTTACAAGAAACTGAACTGCATATAATAAACTAGCCAGGATACCAGGAGTCGTTGTAATTATACATTGTAGCGTTTAGAAGTCATTGTGTTTGTCAGCCATGACATATACAAGCTAAGGCGGTATCAAGCAGTTGTAAGAAATTTTGCTCTGCTTCAAAATAAAGAAGTAGAATAAAAAAAAGCACTACTTTTATCAATAGAGGATGAGCAAATATTTTCAAATTATTGTTCATTACGCAAAGTTGGGACAAAAAGATAGATCATAAAATCAAACCATTCGATTCACAAAAACATTATGTAGTAACATACAGGATGGTCTCCACAATTAATAAAATTGCTTTAATTTCTAAGCAGAACGACCGTATCGCACCTTAGGAGACATATCTAAAAACCCTTGTAGTACATACTAAGCTATAGATGTATGATTTCTGATACCTCTTGCTTTATTTCTACTGCATATTGCGTATTGCTTCCTTTGCTCCGTCGTAGTCTCTCTGTTCCATTTCAAGTTGTGCAAAGATTTCATAATACGATGATGAATTCCCTTTTACAAGATACGAGCAATTCTAAAGCAAGAGATCGCTCTGCAGCCTAGAATGTAAATAGTAAAGCACCTCACAGGAGAAAAAGAACTTTCTCTTCGTCTATGGTTGCATCAATGCTCATGGTAATAGTTAATGGGGTTATTCAAAATTAGAACCGAGTAGCCTTCAGAATCGACACACTATTTTCTACAATACCAGAAATAAAAGACGTTAAGAAAGAGAAGTAAATTCTTTTTACAACGTGAACACGTCAATTGTTTTTCTTTATGCTATGACGTCAGGATGCTATGCACTCGAAATTTTTAAATGGCGTGGCACCAGCAACAAGTCATTCTCACATCGGTCAAACCTTCGGGACATTATGACATTCTGTCCTCCTACGAAAGGAAATCCTTTTCGGTTTCTTTTATTCGTGCAGCAAGATATTAGGTTACTTCAGAAAACATTCGCTTTTCAAAGGGAGTATCTGAAAGAAGCGAGTTTATATGAAAAGAAGAACTTGAAGGACTGTATGCTTTGGTATACGTAAAAGATTTTCACTTCAACATGGTTTCCCTATAGCTCTCCTAGTTATTTTGTTTGCTTGTAAATACGGAGTTTTCACAGTGAAAGAAATTTCTGAAGGTACAAAATTGTTTTGAGTTGTATCAAAATTGATTTCCATTGTGAACATCGGTTGTATGAAAGCGGAAGATGTTCTCCTTCCACTTGTGAAAGTTGTCTTCACATATGCCGTCTTTCCTAAGAACATCTTCCACAAACTTTCCTTCTAGCAATGGTTACCAAAAGCCTCTCAACCTTTCCAATTTTTTTAGGACAAAGTCTTCTTGTTGGTCCAGCTTCATCTCAGTAAGTGCAGAAAACGCCACAATTCGAACGAAGTGATTTTCTTTTTTGTTGAACTTTGTAATTACCAAACATTCCGACCCAAACGTGACAATACCAAAGACTAGGGATTGCAAAAGTTTCCTTTTCGTCGCTATGTGTATTGCCCTGTCTTTTCACATTTTCGTAAGTGAAATCATGGCACTTCTTGCTATACACAGACGTCTGTTTATTTCTTGTGGAATGGTCGTAGTTATTAGTTTGCCACTAATCTTTATTTCATCACTAAACCATCAAGAGCGTTTCTTATGATCCTTTCAGCGTAAATATAGAAGAGGTTAGGGGATAGACTACATCCGTGACGCACACCTTGTCCGATTTTACAGAAATCAGTCAATCAATCTGTAGTTTTCACAGTAGCTTTTTGATAGATGCACATGTTTTTGACTAGCTCAACCAAATGGATGGAGAAGCCCACTTCAATCATCCCCTCCCTCAGTAGCTCATGAGAGACCATAGCAAAAGCCTTTTTATAATTAATAAAGGACAACTAAAGTCTTTACCAAATTCTCGGTTCTTCTCGATTACAATCTGGAGGTTTAGAATCTGATCCCTCGTTCCTCCGGCAGGCCTAAAACCAGCCTGTTCATTACTGATTTCGTCGTTTAACTTCTTTTGCATTCTGGCCTCAATAATTTTTTAAAACAAACTTTTTACAATGGATAATGAGTCTAATTGTTTCGTTATTGTGGCATTGCAAGGTATCACCTTTTCTTGAAATTGGCACAAAAACCGATTTCCCCCAATCACCAGGCCATTGTCTCGTATTTCCAAATGGTCGTACACAGTTTGAGGAAGTAATTCACGATGTTTTTGTTTTCACCTTTAATCGATTCTGCTGTTATCCGGTCAAAACCTGGACTTTTGTTAGTTTTAAGTTCTTCAATTGCCTTATTAACCTCTGAATAGAGGGGCGGTGGTTCATTAGTACAATTAACGATCGAACGGTAATGAGGCATGATAATATTTGTGTAGAGGTTAGTACCATATTGCATCCATCTTCCTTTAACGTCTTCGCTTTCACAAAGAACTACGCCTTTTTAATCTTTTACTTAGTCAATTAAAGGTTTGAACTTTTTTGTTAGACTTTTAACACCTTTTTAGAGATTTTCGTAATGAGACTGTCTTTAATACATTAGCACATTTCTTGTATTACTTAATTTATGTCCTTTCTGATCATACGCTGAACTATCGACTTTTGCATTCTTTATTTTGCTACATCAATAGCATCTTTAAAACCTTTGGCTTTAATTGCCTTCGTTTATTCCTTTCATCAAGGGTTTCCTTCAAAATCCACGGGTTGCCCTTCTTTCTTACGGTAGGAAATTTTTCTTTTGCAACGTAGTGCAGAATACCTTTACCTTTTTCCCACAGTTAACTGGGGGTTTCTATTCAACGCATTGTGAAAGTGATTCAAAATGATTGGAAATCTCAACTCACCTATTGTTTTGTAGTTAAGTCTTAATGGTGTTGGAGGTCTCAATACTTTCTCAAGTCTAAACTTTACGTCAACTACCAGAAGCTGGTGTTCACAGTTGCAGTCAGCTCCCGGTCTTGTTTTTGCATTCTGCACACTGCCTTTCCATTCATTGTTAATTAAGAAATAATTAATTTAGTTAACGTGTTTTCTTATCAAGCAAGACCCATGTGTAGAGAGGTCTAGGATGGTGCTGAAAAGTATGTTTGCTATAAATAAAGTTGTTAGTTTTATGAAATTCTAAAAGCTGTGCCCCTCTCTCGATTTGTTTGCCAAAACCAAACATACCGTAGCATTAAGAGTTACTGAATTGTTAGCAATAAAAGTATGTTCTGAGGCTACGGGGGTAATCTTCACATTAATTATTGTAATCGTAATTGTTGTTACAACAGTAAATCAATCGTAAAAACATGGTCGTCAGGGTATAGAGAAGTGACGGGCGATCCTTTTGCACTTAATACTGTCGTAGGTACTTTAGGAATGTGCATGAAACATGTTCTGTTCACATGTTACCCCGTAACAGCTTGTTCTCATTATACCGTTACCCGAAAAAGTAAAGCATGTGCAAACATGACATTTTCACAGCAAATCAAAATTGCATTGTTTCACTTAAAAGCAGAAATAGAACTTCTTCAGGGAAGGATGAAAAAGCTGCTCTGAAGCAATTTTATGATTTTTAATATTTCAGCTACAGAAGGCCCAACGGGATTTGTATGCCCCCTTCGTGATCAGTGGCTATGTAGCTCATCCAAGATGTGTATTAATATGACGCAGGTTTGCAATGGAAAGCCAGACTGTCCCAAGAAGGAGGATGAAGGACCTGATTGCAAGTACGGTGAGTGTAACAGCAAAAATGGAGGCTGCAGTCACATGTGTAGACGTAGACCAAGCGGTGAGTAATAGTCGCAATTCAAAGTCGCTGAAGTGTTACAATGTTACACACGTTCGCAACAGTCATTCAACGGTATTCTCCTGGCCCCTGTGCGTATTTAGTGTGGCAGGAGACGCACAAGAGACCGCTTACATTGGCTGTTTTTGTTTTTATATTTACAAGTTGTAGAGAACAGAGTAACGCAGTGATCATGTAAAGAACACTTTATGAAGCATAATATAAATCACGTTATTCACATCTATTCCAGCTTGGCACTTTAAAAGGACTTTGCTCTAAGTTACAATACTGATGCGTTTTCAATCGTTAACGAAATCGTGTGTTTTTACGGCTATTTCTAAGGAGCCATTCATCCAACGTCCACTTAATGACGAGTCACCCACTGTAGTCGCACCACAAAATAGAAATAAAGTTCAGGAAATTATGTTCTTTGCATCATGCAGGTTATGAGTCATGAAATTTTATAAATAATGTTGTGGTGTTGTGTGATACGCTATTATTTGCAGTGCTTTGATTTTGTATGCTATCCTCTGCTATGCCATGGTGTATGAGGCTATACTATGGTATGTATGCCACGCTAGGTTTGTCGGTTCGGGATTTTTTTCTGCTAGGTTGGAAATATTTTTCCTTTCTCACGTTTCAACAACATATACTTATAACGACTTTGCTAAATAAGTATAATGTCCTACAAAGATCTTGATTTTGAAATTTTATTTTTTCCAGCACCTCTTCCTAGTCTTCGCAGAACGCACAATTTCCCAGCTGTTTGATTTCATAAAATAATAATTCCTTTACAGGTTTTGTTTGCGGTTGTCCAGCTGGAATGAAACTTGGAAATGATAGCAAAGTGTGCAAAGATATTGACGAATGCCAGGTCCCTGGGTCGTGTAGTCAGACATGTATTAACACTAAAGGCTCGTACAGGTGTTCCTGCCAAGATGGTTACGCTCTGAGAAGAAACAACAAGACATGTTCAGCGCTGAGTAAGAGTTGCCCTTTTGTGTAGTCCATTTACGGTCATCGCCTTTTAGCCTCGAACTGGTAGTTGAGGCATCGAGAAATCGGTAACATATATTAATATAAGTGAATAGATTTTGAACATATTTTATGAAGCAAATTTACTGTTAGTGTCCATAGGCACGGTTAAGTCTTGCTTTGTTGTTTAGTTGATGCGTGTGTATGTTTATCATATGTATCTTATATATGTTGTAAAATATATAGTCGGGGAGAGGATAGTTTTATTCAGTCACATCAAACTCCCGAAGCACTCACATTTGTGTAGGTTCAACAGTGTAACACAATCACATCAAACAGCCAATGTAATAGGTCGACAAATCAACAAAGTTATTTGGCATACATACTTTTCAGTGAATCATCAATGCAATTACTAGCACGCTGTTAGTAATTGCATTGAAACCAGGGTTTCTTCTTTGCAATTTTGTTTTCTCTGATTGCCCATGTATACAATATTACAAAGAAAGTAAATGACGGCAAAATGAATAATTCAGATCGATGACATGAGTAACTACAAGTAACATAAATTCCAATTAATGTAACTGTATACATATTATTAGCATGATTCATAAATGAAAGTTTGTTATTGAAGGAACACCGTAAATTCGAATTGTTAGAATTTTCAACCTTCAAAATTTGATAGTTCGTCAAGCATTCTTAATAGTAGTATTGTAATTGACAAGTCCTTCATCTCGATAAATTTTTCTCTCCATTTTTCTAGCTGACTGTTGTATCTTTATCAAATCTAATGTGTCAACTGCAAATGTAATCTTATCTGTCTGTATGTCATTAAGTTTCTCTTTTCAATAGCGTTGAGTTTTGACTCGTCGCAAGATAAAATTAACGGAATTTCGTGTACGGAATCAAAAGGTCTTACAACAAATAGCACTACACGCCAATAGAAAGAACCCATAAAAATCTCACAATATGTTTTACTTAAACCGTGCCAACAGCCTGTGAAAATTCAAAGAAAAGAACGTTGCTCTTGCCATGAAGACTTTATGCATTTTTTATAGAAAATGATGCAGACTACGCGGTACTATTATAGTGTATTTATCGTTTTCCCACAGAACCGTTGCCAAAGCTTTACTTTATTAGTGCAAGAGGAATTTGGCGCGTAGAACTACCAATAAAAGACCCTGAGAGTGTCTTAAAATACATTGGAGATGCAAGCGGCATTGACTTTGATTGGAGAGAACAGATGATCTACTGGGCTGATGGGTATACTGGTGTAATTGAACGGGCACAATTCAATGGTACTAGCAGACAAATAATTGTCAACACCGGATGGAAGGCACCAGAAGGTATGTTTCATTGTTATGATTAGCCACGTATGCATCTTTGCAAAAATATTATTTTCGTGTAGCATTAAAATGTGGCAAAGCTTTGAAACTTTCAATTTTAATTTGAAAAGTGTTTTCATCTTCGACTCCTCGTAATGCCATTCCTTCTTTTATGTTCTTTGTCTTATTTCTTTCCTTTATTTCATATTTTTTCTTTCTCCCTGTTAATCTTTCTCTCTTTTCTTTCCTTTCATTCTTTCCATTTTTTCGATCTTTCTTCTTCTTCCTTTCTTTCATTTTCTCTATCTCTATGTTTTTTTCTTTCTTCCCATCTTTCTTTATCTGGCATTCTTTAATTTCTTTCTTTTATGTATTTCTCTCTGTCTGTATTTCGTTTTCTCACTTCCTTTTACTCTATCGGTTTCTTTATTTGTTTTCTTGATGTCCTACACTATTGTCATCTTTATTGGTTCACATCATTGAATTAGAATACAAACGTAACATTCTAGATTAAATCAAAGAGATCACAAGTAGCGGGGATGGACATTACTTCTGGAAAATCTGGTCAGTGTAAAACACTCAGTAGAAACGGACGATGTAGTACGTGACTAATTACTGGTAACACACAGTGATGTCCAATCTTATCCAAGCACGTCATGTGATATTCGGCACGCCTACACCCTGTAAATAGGCATGCTTGTGTCATAAGAATAGCTTCAGTGAATGAACTATGCTGGTGATTGATCTCGGTATCCTGCTTTACATATTACAAATGTGGACCAGAATCGTTGTAATGTCAACCTTAGCTAGAAACTCGGAAGTGTTTTTCAATAATGTAAAAAATGTTTGTCTGCATTTCAAATCTTTGAGATATATCTATGAGTTAACAAACTCAAAAAGGACGAAGATACCTAAATTTTGTTGAGGGATGACGAATTAAAAAGCTTTGGCAGTATGAAGCTGCTGATCTTCACAAGACAATGCAGAGAAAATGCAACATTACAGAGGCTACAACTGTTAGTGATTCGGCCTGTAAAGAACGATTTTAAGTATCTTGGAAATAGGCTCCTCGATGGTATCACACAATGGTTTTCAGATAAACATGCAGGAGGAACTTGCAGAGACTGTATTCCACGACGCGTGTGGTGGGTTACTGAAAGAAGAGCTTATCCTACGAGCTCCTCACAGTTTTAAGTTTTAATCGAAAAAAGCAAGCAAGCCAGTATGGATAAAAGCCCTCAAGAGCCAGTTTTTGCCACACAGGCCTCGAAAGAACGAGCTAATATGCTATAGCTGAGGGCAAGTCGGACACAGGTCGATCGAAGTCGCATGTCTATCATGAAGAAATAAGTGCCACAAATGCAAGGCAGAAGGACATTTCGCCAACTTTTGTCGAGCTAATAAGTCTGTGGATAAGGGGAGTACCAGATCTAGTAAAGAACATTCTAGCGTTAGTTTAAAAAATAGCACAACGTCAGATCATGTAATTAGTGTAGTGGAACCAGGCACTGCGACACTTACTACTGTGAACGATAAAAACATACAAGACCCCTTTCTGTACGTGTTATTGTTTGGGGATTAAGCACGCGATCAAGGTATATCCTGGTGTCTCTCCCACTATTTAGAAACCTCACCATCTTTCCTTAGAAAAAGAACTGGAGAGGCTTATCCAGCAAGGTTGTATTGAACAAATGACTGCAAGTCGTTGGGTGGGAGTGTAGATATTTTTCTAAATATTACTCCCCTTTAAAATGAAGGGTAAGGGTTGCCTCGGGGGTTGATATCCGGGGATGTATAGAGAAAGAGAGGGTTAAAGTGAGAGTGTCTTTCCCCCTTTTGAAAGGGAGGTTACCATATATTTCTATGAATTCTTCCTCCTTTAGATGCTGTTGACATCATAGCACCTTATTATTTATAATCCCTCAACCCTGGAGCCAACGCAAAAGAGTCACTTCTCCCTCTACTTTATGATAAGGGAGACGGATAACATTATACCCCCTCGCTCTTTCCGTTCCCTGTATACTATAATGAGCGGAACATGAGCGAGCCCTTGACCCTCAACCCTTAATTTCTATCCGTGTTTAGATATCGCAGAGTGTTTTTATAGCAAACGGCGCATCTAAAAGACCCCTTACACCCTCCCCGCTTCCTTCTGTGTTTAGATATTCACAGAGTGTTTGTATAGCAAGCATAAACGCTGTGTGTTAAAACCATGACGCATCTATCTATCTATCTATCTATCTATCTATCTATCTATCTAACTATCTATCTGTTTATCTATCTATCTATCTATCTATCTGTCTATCTATCTATCTATCTAACGATTTTGTAAAGTTAGGTGGCACATACAATTTTTCCAAACCTTAAATCGAGATAATCCCAAAGCATTGTATCTCTTGTCACTACTGGATCTCTTATGGGATCGCTAGTAAGACCATAGTGTGTTTTTCTATATTTCTTCTTATGACGGAAGGCGGGTCTCACTATCGAAGCCTTTATAGTTGTAATGATACGCCCAAACTTTCTATACTTTTAGAATTGATATCCAACATTTCTTGCAACATCCATAGGACAGATTTTCATATCTGCTGATTCGACGAAAAGAAAGAAGCGTGACGGATGATGAGAAGCCTCCATTTCCATCTGCTGATAAAACTCGATAATATCTGCGACGTTCCCGTATCACTAATAGGTCATGATAAACATATAGCGAAACTAGGTAATGCAACAGGGCATAAGATCTCAATATAGCTCGCCTAATCTTCAGCGTTGAATATCGGCCAAGTTGAGAAAGCTGGATTATAGTTAAATAAAAAACGCATGAAGATTGAATTTCTCAATGGTTGTTTCCAGGTCGCTTTCTTCCTCCGTATCCATGATGCCTTCATTTGCTGACAACACCTCCAATTCCTCTTCTTCGTTTTCTATGTCGGCGTGGAAATTGTAATCAATATCTGTTTCCATTGGCACGTCCATTTTATATAGATAGCAGTTAGAGCATTCCCCCGGTATAGTTTCTTTCCACTACGATCTCTCGTAATTTCGTTTCGTTTTTGTGTTCTTTTGACATCTGTAACTTGTTTACAAACGTTCCCTTAGATGAGACAATAAAGATATGCGCTGATGC
>JAAAKM020001849.1:0-14117 GCA_010016025.2 Alatinidae sp. Z8VKAUB7J3 | reverse complement strand
GGCAATCTAGCACGTACTAGTTTATCCTTAAGAGATTTTGCTCTACGGAAGGAAACCATAGGTTTAGAAGCGAAAACGTACCTGTGTTCCTCATCGCATTCTAAAATATATTTTAAAATTTCGGTAAGACATTCTATTTCTAATTGCCTTTTGTGTCGTAAGGGACGAGTCATAAAGTACAACTGGGGTAGGGAAAAGCATATCAGGAATTTTTGTCGAAAAATTTTGTACCCCAACCAAAAGGGTGTCGAATTTTAAGCACGCCAATCGAATTTGGAAAATACCATTGATAGAGGGCATTGGAACCCACGACCTAATGTTTTTTAAACCAACATCTCAATAATTTGACCATATGGCTCAACAAGCTCATGTAAAGATTCCTAGTGTCAACTCTCTTAGTCCTCTTATCCTAGCGTCGTAGATATTCCTCCACTTAATTGGTACGGGAAGATTTAGTGTGTTTCGGCCTTGAGCCCTTATCAGAGCCCATAGGTATACATATTTCTAGTCTACCTCAATACATATTTATGAATATAAACCATGTTCATTTTTACACGGGATTGCAAAATATTGATCAAGTCGTTACAGACATCAGAATAATTATAGAGATCAATGCCAATGTTTATCAATTTGTTCAAGGTCAAATATGTGGTAGAGGGATGTCGCAATCCTGTTTTTGAAACCTAAGATTCTATTTTCAGACCTACAAGGTATTTCGATCATAACGTTTTTAGTTAGCGTTATCTATGCAATTTAAATGATAAAGCACCAAGTCTCCAAAGCTGATTGCAATCTCTTTATTCGTATCAACAATTCTCTTGCCCAAAACAATTTAAAATACCATATTTTTAGCATCTATAAATAGCAAGTAATTTCTTGTGGAAGTGATAGTAAGTTCATAAGTTTGATTAGCGAACAAACAAAAACAAGATTTTGGGAGTAACTGACTATCTTTCAGTTTGGAATCTGAACGCAGTTTAGGCTTTACTACAGGAAAATATCTTTCAGATTCTAATCGCATGACTTGGCATACGAAGGCGGATAATTTGTAGACAGAAGGCCAGATGTGAGATACTTAACTTTGGAGATTTTTGATGGCATAAAAACATATTGACATACATTGTTACTCTGCAAGGACCACATCAGCACGTTTTACAAAGTTCTTTTACTTAAAAATATTAAAAGTAATGCAGACGAATAACAAACAAATCGCTTTGATCTCTTCAAGTACATTTTCAGACTGAATTCATTACAGGGAGCGACATTGTTCAAGAGTAATTTCAACAGCTGTCCCATAGTCCTAATGTTATCAGATCAAGAGATTCTATCTCCGTTCGTACTCTTATATCCCTTAGAAAAATATGAACTACATTCTGCTCCACTGCACCAAGGTGTTAGATTTGGACTGGTGCTATAATGTTGACAAAACGCATCAGCGCCGTGTGTAGCTACTATGTTTTTACACTCCCCAGTGAGTGGATAAGAGAGCTTAATTTACAGCAGGCTTGACTTGCGGATAAATGTCAGTTGAAAAACGCGTATGACTTTGCCTAACATAAAGAGAGCCCTAGTTAAATAGAGTGCATTTTTGCTTACTTTTTAGGCAAACCTGTACATTTGAGACACAAATTAGTTGGACCACCACCAATATCAGGGCTTGAACCTTTTCAATAGGAATTCTACTATGCTACGTGTGCACAGCCTACTTCAACAATGGAACTTATACATAGGACTCTTATAAAGTGGTACTTGTTTTCTATCTGGTGCTGTTCATAATTACTCAAAACTTTTGGTTTGTAAACTTGGTTTTTAAGTATTACTTTAAGTTATGTTCGCTGCTATAAATCCAGGAGATGCATTCTAGCAAAGGTCCAACTAAGAGATTCATTTTGGCAATGTCCATAAGTGTCCATAAAATGCTACATGTTAATATATCAATTTAACATATTGTTTGATGAAGTGAATTTTAGAATCTAAAGACACTTGATACTCTTCATTAACTTCAATCTTCCCATGTTCGACGCAAATTCATTTATCCGAGGTAGGATAGTTGTGTTGTGCTGTGTTGCCAGATATTATTTAAAGCACACTTAGTAAGCTATTTACACTATAAACTACATACATTTTCAAATATGGAAGTCTATGCGTATCGTAATAGTGTAGTCTTTTGATTTTAACTAGAAAAAAATGTAATTTTTTCTTTTACACAACTTACCTTGGCATCAAAGCTTTCTTTGCAAACGTTGCTGCTTGAATGAATTTAAAGTCAGATGGCAGAAGTTGTCAGCAACTGGAATAGTTCTAAGAGAGCTTTGAAGTTGATGGCAGTGCCTCTGCAAGCTGCAGGAACTGCATTGCTAACATATGAAATCTATTATATTTTCACTTTCAAAACAAGAACATTTAATTACCAATACGATTAAGAGTACGTCTGCTCAAATAGCTCCCTTTTTAAATATTTGTTACTTCCTTTTGGGTTTATAAAATATGCTTTCCTAAAAAAAGTTTAGGACAGTAAAAGATGCTTTTATTCCTGGGTTTCTCTCCTGTGATTTTGAATTTGAATGTTAAATTTGAAGTTTAAATACTTCATATTAAGGCAAAACATTAAATTTATAAAGCGGAATGCTGCAGGCGGTCCTCTATTATGAGACACCCCTGCTAGTGTGTAAGTAAATCAACTAGAAATGACTTTTTCAGAACGTATGCTAAGACGTCTACAAGATGCTATACGAAAAAGTAGTGAATTCATCTCCAATGAAAATGACATGGGGCAACCAAATTTTACAAACGTGGTAATGAAATACCTGCATTTGTTTTAACTGAATCTGTGCTGAGTTTGTTTTTGAGATTGCCTTCTCTCTCTTCGTTCAATATATATCAAAATTTTTAATCGTAATTGTACAAAAAATCATTATTAAAACACCAAAGTTTTGAAAAATATAGATCTTACCTTTCACAATATTTGTCAAATCATTTTATTTAGACTGATTAAATATCTGTTATTGCTATTTTAAATGGGTTTTCTTTGTACCTTTCCATAGGGCAAGCGACTTTCATGGTCCACCAGTAGTCTATCATCATACATTTGTCAAATAGTACTTTAATACCTTGATCAAAGAACTGTCGCTAACCAAGATTGGCCAGAAACTCAAAATAATCTTCTCTTTTGTACTGTGAAAAATTTTTGTAATACTGTCAAGGGTGGTCTTGGGTGGCCTCATGAGGCCTTCTCGTTTCGTTCACCATATGATAAATTTTTTCACTGCGTGCAAAGGCACAAATACGATATCCATTGAATATGCTTGCTTTTACTGTCTCGAAGGACTAAGAAAGAAACGTGGAAATTGTAAGTTTATATGTAACATCAGTTTTGAAGATTTCAAGTACAGCAAGCGGAGCTTAAAATGGAGAGGGGAAGAATAATCTTCTTTCAGATCAATGGGGCGTTTATAATGTTTAGCATGTTTGACTCAAACAATTTACGGATGGATCACCCCTTTTGTGCTTCGTTTCTTGCTACTATCTCAGATTCAGAGAAATTATGGAAACTTAGTGAATCCTTTTCTGTTGATCTTTAAGAAAATTGACCACGTTAATGTCAACACAAATTATCTACTAGTGTTCACCATATTTACATCCACAACCGTTTTTATCTCATTTTTTCCTTATCGCAAATACATCAATTAAACGAGTGGAACTGCTTGATAAAAATCGCCGAATAGCAAGAGAACACAATTATTCCAAATAGAAATAAGGACTATTCTGCAACATCAAATTTCTTGTGGAGACCTGGCAATAAAGAATGCTTGTCTTCAGAAAGTTGAGAACATTACTGTCTTGATTTCTATAACTTAAATCTTTGTGGAGCGCTTTTGTAATTATTTTCCCTCCGGTCTGAAAGCTAGACCCAGGTGCTTTCTTAGAAAGCTCTAAATCTTTCACCAAATTCTTCAATTCAGTTTGAATGCTGAGGGAATGATGGGAGGTTGCTATCAAAAAAAAAATCTTCAGACGAGGCATTTGAGTCGCGCACTATTTGACCTTCGTCTTCAGGTACGGGAAAAAACCCTTAGAAACAGGGAACTGGGAGCTTAATATGGTCCTTGGATTCTCGCAAAACCATGACAACTCCAAAAGTCAGTCTCTTTCATTTTATTTTGGTCGACTTCCTAAGCATTGTTCAAAACTAGGATGTACTAAAAAGAGTGCTTTTATCAAATAAGGGTATATCTCTTACAAATATAGCAATATCAATCAGTATGATCTATTAACACATTTTACTCTACTATACGAATACAAAATTCCAACCCGGGTGATATCAAAATCGCGAGTTACAAATCATTTAGGGTCCACATCTCTCATCAAGGAATTATCAAACGCTCAAAATACACCTTTAACACATATCCAAGAAATGTGTATATCAGAGAAAACAAATCTTATTTCCATTCTCTGAAAAATGTAAACAAGTAACACCCGATCCTTCACTAGTATCATTTATTAAAAGGAATACGGAGCAGACACTAAATAAATCGCAAGTTTCAAAATGCATAAAACGTTGAGCGTGCAGGGAAAAACGGATCTCAGATATAAAATCAGCGTTAATAAAATGGCAGCGGATCTTTTTATAAAACTTCTCATCAATGGCTATCCAACTATTCAACGGCTTTGCATTGTCTGGACCATACGTAAGGTGTTCATTTATTGAATAGTAAATGTGTCTTATAGCTAACA
Organism: Alatinidae sp. Z8VKAUB7J3; assembly: GCA_010016025.2. Lineage (NCBI taxonomy): Eukaryota > Metazoa > Cnidaria > Cubozoa > Carybdeida > Alatinidae > Alatinidae sp. Z8VKAUB7J3. Next base: position 9,383 of record JAAAKM020001849.1, on the reverse strand, counting down.
GTATCTTTGCTAGTGGTTGAAAACTGTATCACAAGCCACAAATGCGAAAATAAAATTAAAATTACTGGAAACGTTTCTCTTATTGCAAATATTTAATTAATCAAGGTCGGTACTTTACAATTATTTATTCTTAATTAGACAATTAATCTTGGCGTAAAGACAAAGGGATGATTTTTCTTTTGTCGTGGGAAACACCGCCTTCAATATGACCTTATAGTTTTTTGGTCTTGACCGCTTGCCATAGATTTTCGCTGCCTTTGATCTTTAATGAGGGATGGAAAGAAGAAAGAAGTTTTACGCAGTTCGTCTTATAAGGTGTTGATTCCTTTTTCTCCTGGCGCCGGAAAAACCCGTACAAAATAAAGTTTGCAGCTATCAAAGTGTACTCCTAAAAATAGTTCCTCTCTTATTTCTTGTGGGTTTACTGTAAATAACTGAATTCAGTTGCATTTTACTGTCTGTTACTTGCCGTATTTACTGAGATTTTAATACTTAAATAGCTAGGAAAAGACCAAAATGTCTATTGGCTAGTTGTTATCATGACTCGTTGCCGATTAGATTGAAAGTTCATAAATTACTGTTACTACAATATTACTCTTTGTTTGAAGTAATAGAGAGAGCACCAGTCATGTTTGTGGTTAGCTGAGTCAACTGTTGCAGATAGCTTTATATTTCGGAGGGAATTACAGATGTCATATTTTTTCAAAGATGCTAAATAAGCAGTCCTATGTATTTGTACAGATTATATTTTTAAAAGTGAACTAGTGGTAGAGAAATTTAATATTATTTTGAGTAACGAACGTTTTTCAAAATATTTTTGCCGGACACTGATGACAGCAATCGTCTGGAGTACAGTAAGATTATACTTTACAAGTTTATACCTACAAGTGAAAAGGTTTGATCGGAAAGCAGTGATTTTGGTGACTGATTCCACACTTCCTGAGTTTCATACACTTGATGGCTATTAGCTTGAAGCAAGGGCGAAAGACGATTTTTCTCTTATAGACCAACATAATTTGCTTGCGATCACACGTAGAGGAAAGATCTTAATACTTTTTATTGTTTTCAATCCATACTTTCAAGCGTGATCAAAGATTCAAAGATACCCCGTCATCATTATCTGAACAAGGTGCAGTGTTAACAAATCGAAACATCTTGCAATGGTGTTTGCATAAATGTAGTTTATACAACTGTTGCAATTGGGAAATTAATTCGTATTGTCTTCGTCCTTACATTTTTTCTTTCCTGCACTCCAAGATCTACATGTATAAGATATTTTTGAATCACGCCAGACAGACGCCCCACTCCAACAAGAATTTCAAAATCATATTTGTGGGTTTCCTTTGGTACAACCGGTCGTAACCCACATTTCAATGTCTGATGTGGAACCATTTGCTCATCTATGGACCGATCACAATAAACTTTAGCACAAGTACTGCAAACAGGAAAACAACAGACTCGATTTCAAAGAGCTGAGTGTTGTTTTTATTATTTTTAGTATTGCTGGTTTGTAATTACGTTCACGATTTTTTACAGAGTATTAGTCTCGTAATATCTGCAATACAATTCCCTCTCAATTCGTTGGATAGAACATATCTGTATATGTATACTTAAAAGTTATGAAATTATTTGAAATTTTGCGTTCAAACATTCCTCTGAATGAAATTGTTTTTTTCTTTAATATAATTTTTGTGTTTCTTCAATATAACCTTTGTTTTATCATTATTTCAGATTATTTTATAATATTCGAATGGGCTATAACGATCCCGGCTTGGCAGTCAAACTTCATCTTCATTAGTATCTGTGTCATACTTTGATTGTGAAAAATCTCACCGACGGCATACTGACCATTTCTTCCTAGCCAGGATTTCAGATTCATGATCTTCATAATTGTTCTCTTCATCATTGATACAAATATAATTAAAACATCAAATTTTAATATCAACATTATGTACAGCCATAATACTCAATACAAACTCAATGTTTATTATAATTTTTCCTTACTCTGATAATACATGCATATGTATACATATTTATGTATTCCCTATCTTATATAGTTGACAATGGATTTTGAATTTCACATATTATCAACTTCTCGCCACCGCACGTTTGTCACACAGAGATGTATTACCAGGTAATATTTGCAAGTATGCTTGAATAAAAACATTATCAAAAGTTCTTCAACGTCTTATAGTGCCATAAATTTACACCTTTTATCAAGTAACTAATTATTAAAAAACCCAACCAAAAATATGCATACTGAAATTAGATAGGCAATAAAATTACTCAATTAAACCAACAATTCAATGAAAACACTTTGAATTAGACAAAGATTACTCAAAAATTTAGGGGTAGTTTTTTAGGCATTCTAAAATATTTGGGTGTCAAGTTATAACAGCATTATTTATTGTAAACAGTATAAAACTCTCATAATACGATGGGGGAAAAGCCCCTTACCTAATATAGAAAATGAGCAATGATCTTTTTCTTAGACCTTTGCAACTTAGTTTTTTATTGTTTTAAACATATTTTGAAGATGTGGCATGGAATCATAAGATTGAAAATATACATTCAATCATTATTTCAAAACATTTAGCAAAGCAATCATCTGAAAGAAAACTTGCCAGGTGAACAAAGTTCAAACTGTGTAACGCCTTGCAAAGTTTTTGTTAAATAACTTGCTTTACGTCCATCATTTATGAATTTAATGAGAACTGCGGTCAAGCAATTGAGTACAACTACCATACAAGTCATAGATTATTTTTATTGCTATCAATTTTTTAGACAAATAAAACTGATTATATGTCGTCATTGCTCAAAATATCAACGATAACTTTTACTTTCAAGAACATTGAAGTTGTTATCATGAGCGATATTTTGTTTGAGAATTACTTTTCTTCTGTATCATATAACCACTGAAAGGTTCTACTGTACTTTGACGAATAACATATCTCCACACATCTCAGTCCACTGCTGATACTAATGTCTGTTCTTGTCCCAGTCCTGTCCATTCATGGATGTGGTCGCACCATTTCTTGTGTTGACAACCTATTCTTCTTCGACCGTTCAGTGTGCCCTCAAGTATGCCGCTTAACCTTTTAATATGCCAAAACCAACGCAGCTTCCTCTCTTTAACGTTGCCGAGTAGGTGCTGTAACGGTCGTATAGCTAATACAATCCGTCGATAAATCTCCTCATTGATGACTAGATCTCCGTAAGAGACACAAAGAAGTCTTCGGAAGGACTTGTTTTCTAGTCCTTGTATACAGCGTTAACGATTTGCAGTGAGTGTCCAGCATCACGTCCGTACAACACCCGTATCGAATAGACTAATTTGCGCAGCAGTCGGACTTTAGTTGAATCTTCTTATCTCTCCACAGAATATTGTGCCTGCTCATGGCACTGAAGGTGAGAGCAATTCTAGCTAACACCTCAGGTCTTAAACTGGTCTCACTAATGATTGAGTCTAAGTATTGGAACTGCGAAACTGGCTCTAAATTCTGGTTCTCGATTTAATTGGATCTTTGAAAGGAAAAAGAGCTGCCAAGAAAACTTTGCGATTTACAAGTGTTATGAAATGGTAGGATTAAAACATGGATTAAAATTGTAATGATACTTTAGATAACAAGTCTCTTTGTTGCAGAAATGCATATGCAAACAAGTACACTCTTTGCACCACTTTGCTTTCTAGCAAAGTAAAGGAAAAGGGAGTAATTAGACGAGTTTATGGTAATAACTTATTTAAAAAAAATGAAACTGGAACGATTAAGTCAATCATACTTCTATTTTGGTTTTGATGAAGTAATTGAAAAGGTAACGTATCAACAACAGACGTACCAACCTGAAAGCTTTGCTATCACATACTGAAAAAAGGTATCAGATACACTAAAATCTAATGAAATATTAAGCATTATCGTTACATCTAAAGATATTTGTTTAACCCTATTAAGGGCGTGGGGGGCTAGGAGGCCCTTAACTCTACCTAGCACGAGTTTTTCACGACTTAATCCAGCGCGGGTTAGGGAATATTTTTTACCTAGTTTTCAGAGATTCCTTGTGATCATTTCGATATCAATTTGTGTCTCTCAAGCTATGCCCTGATGAATTAAAGCTGATAACATGTGTATGGCAAATACTGTTTAATCCCTTTACTTTGGTGATACATATTTCTCGGCTATGGCACCACTCTTAGTCAAATGAAATTTTCATATTTTTCACGTTTTCAAGGAATGAGAGCTTTTATCTTTACAGTGGTTAGCTCAGCAGCTTTATCTAAAGCCATCGGCAGAACCAAATTTCTTTCAAACTTTCAAAATACGATTTTTAAATTTTACAGATTTCAACATATTTGCAAATTTAAAGCCTCAGTTTTTTTAATTGATAGTTGAACAGGGATTCTAGAGAAAACCAGACCAATATTTTTGATTGGAGAAATTTATTACGGTTTAGATATCGAAGGGCCTCCTAGGCCACCCCACCTTTGGTAATAAGCAAAAGGCCGCCCCAAATAGAGTTAACCGTCCCTTACATGATGGGGGCTAGTAGCCCCGCTGCTACATACTTCTGTTAATAACCCTTTAAGGATTTCACGTATGCTCTTGCAATTTTGTGACTTTTTGCCAAACGTTTGCTGAGAATTTGTTTAACGGATGTAATTTTTTTAAAACATTTGAATTTTTGCTTTACTTGCGTATTGTTGCACCATCATAAACTTTTTAAACTTTTTTTATTGTCACTATTCTTTAAAAAACCTGATGACTTTATCTTGAAGCTTGGATATTCTTTCTTTAATTCGTACAAACTATTTCATATCATCAAATAAGATTAGGAAATAATGACAAATACTTTTACTTCTCATAAAATGTGATAAAATATGTTAGGCAACAAGGTGAAATTTGGTAGAAAAAGTAATTCGCAATATAAAAAAACCAATTATAACAAAATAACAATTTTTTATCAAATTTGCAAAAGCAGTGTTTTAAGAGTGAACTTTTGCTTTTCGTGGGTTTTTTTTCTCAGTAATAATACTTGAAAAAAAAGGAAAATCGCTGAATTGTCAGTGACAAACCGTTTCAATAGTTACAAAACGCAAACATTTTGTAAAATAGGTCGCCAAAAACAAAATTTATACTGCCTAAATAGCACATAGACATGCACCAATACCATAGAGATACCTCAAACGCTTGAGGGCTTGAGGCTTAAGGGCTTTTTGACAAAAGTTTAGAAATTTTGCAATGATGCGAAAGATTGAGAGCTATTTATGGCGTCATTGATAGCAGATGAAATTTTTTATTCTTTTTTGATTTTGTTGAAAAATGAGTCAAACTACAATCGTGCCTAAGATGTTTGTAATTGCACAAGCCAATATAGAGTTGATGTGTCAGAATGCCGCGGGCCTACTAGATCCCCCGCCATTTATGAGAAGAGCAAAAAGCCGATGTAAGATAGGTTTAACACAATATGGAATAAGTTTTCATACTTCTAGGAAAATTTCATTCTCAATGGTTCCTTACAAGTAAATCGGTAGTATTTTACGTGGTACAACAAACTAGGTTTGAAGCCGATTCAATGCACTAATCCAAAATATACGAATACACCTTTGACATAAAGCCCTCCAAGTTAGAAGGATAGGCAACACAATCAGATGCCATTTTATTCTACAACTTGACTGTATAAGGAAATAAACTATGTTTTTGAAAGTAATTTTGACTGTTGAACAAGAACAACAGGCAAATAATGACATCGAGAAAGAACCATGCATATGACATAAAACAAATTGCACTGCTACTGATAATGAAGGCTTATGAAAATACTTCTTATGGTAGAATCCCATCCCAATCACAAGTTACTAAAACTAGCCACCCTCTGCTGACGAGATAAAGGGTAAAGACTAGCTACGAGAGTCCGACTAACCAAATACGCTGGAAATAAGCTTCCATGAAATTTGTTAAGGATGTCAAGATGACATGCTGAAGCTCCAGCCCATATATGACAACTGTAGTCCATGCAAATACGGATAGGGAAGCAAAATAACTTCAGAAGAAAGGCGCTATTTAGCAAGAGGCAAAAAAGCCAATCTTTTTGGAATCCCTCTTTTGGATAGATCACTCAGATTTAAAAACGTATTCTTAAGGGGAAAAGCTGCCTCGCCACTGTTTTTATCCATGATGATAAAAGTAAGACAGACGTTTTGTTTTAGAACGACATTTAAAAACTGCCCCTTATTATTTTACGTTCTTTGAGTGCTTCAATAATATGCTTTCGAATCGTTTGCAACCTTGGTCTTTTCTTACTGGGTTTGGTTTTGTCTAATGTCTGAGTGCAAGATTATGCATTTAGCATATATCATGAGCAGTGGCAAAGCCAAAGATCCTGTTAAAGGTTTTCAAAAATACAATGTTTGAAATTTCAAAACAAAAATTTTATTGTCTCATATAAAGCCACAGATGTTTATGATGTCTATCGTTTTCCATTCAACTTTCTGTTAAATAGAAAGAACATGTTGCGTCGGATGCCTGTGACTGACTTAATATGTAAAGGTAAAGGTTTCCTGTGTTTATTCTGACTTCACTCCTACTTTGTTTTCTGGCAGGGCGTGAACCTAACTTCACTCCTGCCATTCATTAGAAATCTCTCATAAGTTAAAAGCGACACTCTTGCCCAAACAATAGCTTACTTTTGCCGTTTGCGAAGGGAGAAGAGTTTTCCCTGATTTAATTTTTGGCAATGCAACCCCAGTGTTTTTGAGTTGATTTCCTGTTAGCTTTTCTGCTAGCCATGTTTCAGTCATCGCTATAAATTTGTCACTTCAATATGACTCCTGCAAGACGTGAAAGGCAGTTGATAAAAACGAAGGGTAGACCATCCACTATCGAGGAAGGTAACTGGGTAACAAGTAAGTCAGAATAAATAGGGAGATGTTCAGGGCCTTATTAGAATCTGTTCCTTACCTGGTGAAGCAAGAACTGCTATTCAGAGGTCAAGATGAATAAAAGTTGGAATAAGGGTAACGCGTGCATCAAGAGCTCTTACAATGCCTCTGAAAATTCGACTCTATCTTCAAAGCTAGATACCGATGCATAAGTGTAGATATTGACATGTACAGGTAGCTCTGACATACACCGTTTCATGGCAGAGTTTCAGAAACAAGTAGTAGCAGGCGGTCGACGCAGCACTTTTGATGGGCAAGTGAGACGAATAAACATCGCTACCAGTGCACAGTCAGACGCAACATGTATATGTCCTGACTGAAAGTGTTCTTCGCCTACCCAAGCAAGAGGTGCTATTTCATCGTTGATGTAATGCCATCAGTGGATAATTAAACGTATCCATACAGATAAAGATTGTGCACACTGATACTGTTGCACCAATACCGAGAGAGCTCCTTCTGCTTAAAAACTTAAAAACTAAAATCCTTCGACGATTTGCTTGACCTTAATTCGATCTGATCATTAATTGATGATGAATCGTTGAATCAGTCACCCACTGGGAATAATACGATCAAAGTGTAGAATGGGATGCATGATAATGGTGTGTTTTCAAATTGCTCTTCATAAAGAAAAAGGAATTCTCAAAAGAATTATAGACATATTATGGTTGACATTGATTAGCCGCGATCGTTGACACTTCTCATCTTCACTATTATTTCCATTGTTTGTCATGAATACTTCCTTGTCCTACGTATTTTGGATTGGCATATTAATCTATGGCTTATAGCAGCTTTTGATGTTACTCTTTATGCCTTTAGTACATCAAAAATGTGTAACAATGTGTATTCTATTTCGATCAGAATTACATCTGACAAAACGTTTTGGGCTTGATTACCTTAGCTGTTAATGCTAATGAAAACATTTTTTACAAAAAAATAACAATAAAACATTTTAATTGAACGTACAAGGTATTGAAGTATTTAAATCCCTAATATCAAATCATATAATTACGTCCTACAGCAGTTATATAAGTTAAAATAGCGGGTCTACTAGCACAATCCTCCCCCCACCCCCCTGCTGTCTCAAGACTCAAACGTCCGTGCTAGGTAGGGTTGAGATAAAGATTAAGTTATGTTAGTGGTAGAATTCAGTTTGTAGGTGATTGTACGCCTTTGGAAAAATACATTCAGCAAATTGCTTGTCATGTCATAAGCTTTGCTGAAACCATGACAAACAAAGAGCGATAAAAGGTCGATAAACAAAGTGGAATGGAATGGAAGGCGAAATGGAAAAAAAACCAACCCAAAAACATTACTTGGCGCCAGCTCAAATAGAGCATGCCACTGCATATTAACCCACTTTGATTGTTAATTACAAACCTACAATATTGTATTCTGTGCTGAAATGTCATCAATAAAGCACCGCACACACCAAAAGCCAGAAATTATTTATTTGCTCATCAATGGTATTTACCATTGTATAATGAAATTATTGATTTCCGCATGTCGCTAAACTAAGCTCTGATTGTACAAAAGTGTATTAGGTATCGTTTTGATTAAAAATGGTTTCTTGCCATATTTTAAAGGTATTCTTTCATATAACAGATTTTTCAAAGGAAGTCATTTCTTTTGCGTTCGTAAACGTCCTATTTCATTAAAGTAAGCCGAAAACAGATAAATCCTAATTGACTATTTCCAGTGGAAGAGGAATGGTTAAATATGAAATCAGACGTTTGACCTTGAAAGAAAGGTCGTTTAGCACATAATTTCTCTTCATTATCATGAATTTTCTTTCACATCTGAAAATATCAACAAGGACGGCCTGTAGATTTCTTGCAAGATTATATTGTCGCTCAAAATGACTGTTAAGCAGACAAACGGCTGAAACCATCCTCTAGGGCGTTTAGATTTTGTCTGGTTGCTATTTTCCAGCAGAGTAGTAACGAAATGAAAGGATCCAAGAAACCAGCCTTGAACATTTGTGTGAATGGCATTATTATGCTGTGATAATGTGTGTCAAGAATCATTTAATACAGTCTTCCCCAAGCAATTTTACGTTTGTTGTGAGTTTATGAAGGTTATTCAAGTAACCATCCGATGCTTTAAGAAAAAAGAGGGAGAGAGAGTCTAATCTGATCAAATGGTGTGTGGTAACTAAGAACGATCACGTTCAGTATTTTGGGGTCATTGCATAACATCAAAACTAAGACAACGTGACACCACAGTTGATCAAGAAAAGTTGATCAAGTTTTTATAGAAAAACTCTGGTGACACTCTGCTAAGCAGCCCTTCTTCTTCTTTATCATTTGAATAAATTTACACATTCGTTGTTAACGGTCGTTGATACTTTGCCGCGATCATCAGACTCACAAAGAAAGAATAGTGATAAGCTTAATTTCGTAATGAATAGCAACATTCGCTCTCACTCCCTTCAACACTCTCATCCTTTTTCTGA